>LWCA01000215.1:0-40030 GCA_001642005.1 Intoshia linei | reverse complement strand
ACGAAAATGTTGAATAACATACCAGATAGGACTCCGCCCTGTGGGACGCCGCTGAGTGCTGAAACTGTCTCGGAACTCTGACCATTCATCGAGACGTACTGTGTCCGGCCAGTCAAGAAGGATCGGAGCAGCTCAAGATTTTCATCTCTGATGCCATGATGGTGAAGGGATTGAAAAAGTAACTCATGTTCAATTTTGTCAAAAGCTTTTTAGAAATCGAAGTATACGACACAGACGTTATGACAAATTTAAGAACAAAATTCAAAATAGTTATCGTTACTTTTTTACAATTCTTGCATTCAGCTTTTTCCATGTCCCAGCTTCGTGAAATATTCCCATATTTTAGCAAATTTTTGTTTTTTTCTTGGGAGTTCAAACTTATTAATTTCACTCACATCTCCTTCTTGATCACTTCTATGACTTGCTGTACCACTGCCAGTTTTCACCATTACTAATAATAGATTTTAATAGAAATATGAAAACAATTCAATAAAAAAATAGTTTTCAATTTAAATATATTTTTTACCACCCCAAAAATATAAAAACGCCCCAGGGGCGGTACCGCCCCCGTTGAATACCCCTGGTGTAAAAAGTAATACGATTTAATTGTTATCATTTTATAGTTAATCTTTTACCTATACTCCTTATTCAGACTTGAAACGTTTTAACATTTTTAATATGACGGAAACAAAATTAAATTTTGAAACGAATTACCTGTTGACATAATAATCATATTTGCGCCATAATTGTTATCTAATTAGTCTAATTTGATTATAATATTATCGAGTAACTCGACAACAAACAAAACATTGATTATGCGTTCATAATATTACCTGTTTATAATTTTTTATTGGCGCAATTATTTTTTACATTTCATAAATTTAAATTAGAATATTAAAATTAATTTATTTGTAATATTTATTATTTTTTTTAATTTAGATTTTTTGTCGATCACTTTTCATTTCAACGCGTTTTGGACAAGACAATATATTGAAAATTATGCCTCACATTATTAATTTACTTCAAAGTGATAGTAAAATTAATACGGGGTTAATATCTAGTAATATTGTGACTACTGTAAAAAATTTATCTCGTAAATCAAAATCAAATTTAATTTTAAAGGTTTTTTCTTATTAATTATTTTAATTTTTTGTAGAGTATGAAAAAACAAATTATTACCGGTTTGGAATCTAGTAGTGTCTACATTTCATATGGATGTTTAGTAATTTGATATTGTTTTATTACAATTATATATCCATTTTTTAGAAAATTGTTGTTAAATTAATATATTCAAATATTTGGAGGGACGAAGAAACTGTAAATGTTATTGCCACATTAGTTTTTAATAAACACAACAAGGTTTTATAAATACATGTATCAATTGGTTTTTTATATATATTTTACAGGTAAATAGAAAAGCTCTTTCCGTCATGTCAAATGAACATATTGATGATGATAGTTCTGATGAAGTAATTTATAATTTGTTTATTCCGAATTAAATTAATTGTGTAAAAAATAGGATGAAGCTACAGTCGCAAGGGAAAAATATAAACAAATATCTATGGCTAATAAGATATCGAAAACCACCAATAAAAGAAAGAGAAAATTACAAACTGCTGTAAAGCACATGAAGGTTTTTCAACTTTTACTAAATTATTTTATTATTTTGATATTGTCTATTTTTAAATTATTAGAACGCTAAAAAACCGAAAAATGTACAACCCAATGATAAAACTCTTGTACGACTGATATACGATACAGACAGTTTAAAATTGCATTTATATGCTGACATGTCAATATAATTTAGAATACTCATCGCGTTTATTTAAAAAACTCGAGTTTGGTAAAGAACATTTTCCAGTTAAAATGGTTATCATGAAATTAATTTCTCGTATGATTGACGAGTTTAAAGTTTATGATTTATTTTTTATTTTTATAATTATAATTAGATTATTATGCCAAATTTTATTACATTTTTATATCGTTATATCCACCCTCGTCAAAAAGGTAACCATAAAATGTAAATTTATTTTTATCAATTTTAGATGTCACAAAAATTTTACTCTATCTTGCTTTGTCCATGCATACTAATGTTCCAAATGAGGTTTAGTTTTTGGTATAATTTATATTTGATTTAGACAGTTTTGGCGTCAATGAGAGTTGTGTCTAATGCTTTTATCAATGACAGAAATTCTGACGATGCGGTGACAGTTGGGTATTTAACATTTTTGTGTATTTTTATTAATTTGTCAAATTAGGATTAACACTATACGCGAAATTTCTATACGTTGTATTAATGCAATAGATAAGGAACTTTTGATGGATTTAATTGAATATCGTAAAATGAAAAATCGAAACATTAAATCAGCTGCAAGGTCACTATTGAATTTGTACCGAGACAAAAAACCTGAACTTTTAACGAAAAAATATCAAGTATACGATTTTAATCTTTTTTTTATCGTCAAAAAACAATTATCAGTTTCCAATCCAATTTTTACTAAAAATCAAAATTTACCAACTCTTAAGTGAAAAATCTAATTTTACCAATCCTTTAGGGAAAATTCCAGTTTTAACAATCCTAAAAAGAAAAATCCACTTTTACCCATCCTAAAAAGAAAAATTCACTTATACCAATATGGCTACGATTCTAAAACACGCTCTGTTTTCATTTTGGGTGTTGAATTAAATTGCTTTATGCAAACATGACATTCCATTTAGTTTAAAAAATTATAATTTTTAAGACAAATTTTGTGCATTAAATATTATTTGTACCCTTATTGAATTGAAAAAGTGTAATTTTATGTATTGTAATTATAATATATAATTACGCAAGATTTATAAAATTGTATAAACTTTCATAAAAGATAAAAAACATTCAACTTTAAAAAATAGTAATTTATCAAGTTTTAATAATAGGTAAAATGAAATTTTCCCTAAATGGTTGGCAAAATTGTATTTTCCTTACGGCTTGGTAAAACTGGAATTTTTCTTTAAGGATTAGTTTATTAATGGCTCTAAATTGAAACCTCTAGTATAGAATTTGATGATAAATAATTTTTTAATAGGTTTTTATGTAGATTTCAAGTTATTTTTCATTAACGGTACAAAAAAATCATAAAATTGTAAATTTTTTGAATTTCAACTTCTACCAAACATTTTCAACATTTAAAAAATATTTTGTCATTTACAATTTTTGATTAATTTATTGAACAGTTTTGACTGTCCCAATTCCGGACATTTCTAAATTATTTAATTACCCACATTGGGATTACCTACTTGGGAAACTATACTGAACATTATTTATTGATATCGATTAAATTTAGAAACACATTCCATCACAAGAAACATCCGATGAGTAATTTTTTATATTTAAAGTTTTATATAAATATTTTAGTGATTCACAATCGGATTCTGAAAACGAGTCAAACGTAAATTCAAATATCGAATCAGCTTCAGAAACAACTGAATCAGAAAATGAATTAGATTTAAACAAGATTGAAAAAATGATAAAACGTAAAAAACAAACAAAAATTGAAAAATTGAACACTGTTAATGTAATAAATTTTAAATTTCTATATTATATTAAAATGTAAAATAGGAAGGAAGAGCGGACCGAGAAAAATTTGGTAAAAAAAAGACAAAATTCAAAGTAGCTACTTCAAACAAGGAAAAACGAAAAACTAAAAATTTTATGATGTTGCGACAAAAATTTATAAAAAATTCACGAAAAAAAACATATGTCCAACGACTTGTAATTTCATCAATATCAATTTATCAACTAATTATTTAGAAAAATTTAAAGAAGCAGAAATAAACCAAAACATTAAAATTGTACAAAAGACATTAAATTTTTACAATTCCTATTTCAATTGTATAAAATTATTATTCATAAATGAAAAATAAAATTAGCATGATATTGGTCGATCAGATCATTTAATATTTTTCATAAAATGATTTTTAACTTTTTAATTGTTTTGTGGTTTCTAAACATTAAATGTCAAATTTCTATCAATGTCAATCTAACATTTAACCTTGAAAACAATTTTGGTATGAAATTTTATCAGTTTGTATATAATTTAATTTTTTCTTACCTAGATGAAACGAGACTAAATTTAATTAGTGACGGAAAAATTCAAAATTTTAAACAACCAATATACCTCAGTCATAATGATTACAGTTTTGTTTTATTACCTTTAAACACGTCAATTTTGGCCAGATTTTTCAATTTGTATAATGTAAATATTGTTAAAGATGCAAAAACTTTGAATGAGCATGAAAATTTGAATTTTATTAAGAAAAAAATGAAATTTAGCATTTATTGCAATGAAATCACATTTCATAATTCAACATTTTCTTTTGAACTTGTTGGAATAATAAAATTAAATTTCATCAAATTATGCCAAACTGTTTCAGTTGAACCAGTACAAAAAAATTATACGTATTTTATTATAACTGGAGTATTATGCAGTTTTGTCTTTATTTTTGTGTGTTCAGTTGGTATATGTTATTTTATAATTTTTCGAAAGTCTAAAATTATTAATGTAAACAATATCATTGAACGTGTGCCATTTAAAACTGAAGACGCCAAGAAAATATGGAAACCTTCAAGATTTACTAGGTTTAATCAACTTGTCCATTCCACTGAAGAGGATTATACTGATCGTTTTTCTCAATTGGAGTTTTTTGAAAATGAAGTCCATTTGGAGTCTATTCTTATTCAGGGTACATTTGCTCAATTTTTTGTTGGTACAATTCATTTTAACAAAGATTACAGCAAATCTGTTTTAATTAAAACTTATCAGGGTATGTTTTAGATTAATTTTTGAAAAAAAATTAGTCTTACAATTTTTAGAAGCCGTGTGCGATGAACAAGTCAAACGAACTTTTTTAACACAAGCTAATTTGTTGTTGGGATTATCTCATTCCAATATTTGCAGTGTTATTGGAATTCAAAATCAAATTGGTATACCACTTTTAATTTATCCGTATATGAATGCTGGAAATTTAAAATTGTTTCTCCAGGATTGTAATTCGAAAATTGAAAATGTTTCTTTATTTTTTGTTGTCTTTTATTTTTATTGTAGAATTTTTCACCTCAACATATATCGTATCTTTGTATTAAACTTTTTAAAGCTGTTCAGTATATTCACAGACAAAGATTACTCCATTCTGATATTGGAACACGCAATTGCTTGTAATTTTTATGTATGTTTGTATATTTTATCTGTTGATTCAACCCATTTTGGATTCTGTGGTTTTAATGGCTCACTGATATACACATTTGTTTCATTTTCTTTTTTATAAAATTTTTCAATATTTCACAATTCTAATTGGTCGATATTATGGTTGGTTATTTCAACTGGTGAAATTTGGAACTGATTTTGTTAGTTTTTTAAATAAATTTAGCATTTCTACCGATTTTGATTTTAAATTGTGTGACAAGAGTCTAAGTCAGGACATTTTTCCAGAAGATTATGCATTTTTAAATGATGATTATATTGCCGCCAAGTGGGCGGCGCCAGAACTTTTATCTTGTGCTAAATTTTCAATGGCCAGTGATGTTGTAATTTTATTAACTTTGATTTATATTTTGATCCGTTGGTTGTCTCTACTAGATAATCTCGTTCCACAGTAGTAAATTTTTCATAGTGGATAATTTGACGAAATAGATAGATATAATAAACGAAATCATATAAAAGATGTATATTCTTACTAGCTTGGCTGTTTTGTATTTTGTACAAACAGCACCTAGCTCTGCCTATGGTAGCTTTTTTAATTTTACAAAAAAAATCTTTTATAAAAATGCTACTACTATTCATTATTACAGATCTGTTAAAGAAATGATTCCAAACGTGAAGACAATTTTTTATTTTTAAATTATATCAAATTTTTTGTTTTAATCAAATAATTATCAAAAAAATGATAAACAGTAAATAGATTTCCTTTTAAACCCTCCTTAAAATATGGTAAGAAAAATTTTCATAAAAAATATTTATTTATGTTTTTAATTTAAAATTTAGTGGGCATCTGCTGTGACTATTTGGGAAATTTATACATTAGCTGAGGAACCTTATAAAACTATCCAAGTAGATCAGTTACAATCTCATCTTAAACTGGGAAATCGTTTAAGGAGACCTAGAATGTGTCCTATTAAAATGTAATTTTTTTTTTAATCATGCCTATAGTGCAAAAAGGCAGTTTACAATTTTTTCATTTTTGTGTAATTTTGTTAGAATATCGTTACTTCCTTATTCATGTAAACTTTGCATTGTAAATTAACTAGTTTGACTGTTTGTATTTGTATAAAAAGCAGCTAGCTCTCCCGAGGATATTTTTATATTTATTATAATTAGGGCAATTTTTTAAATAACCTATAAAAAAAAATAACCTAACGACTGAATTTTTAGTAACTTTAAAAAATTTTTTTGTATACAACTCTTGGTAACTTCAATCGATTAGTTTTTATTTTTTACAAGTATTTTTTTATGTTTTTATTTCGTATCACTTGAAAATTCAAAATATTTTTTCTATTCATATATCCAGTACCTTTAAGAAAGTCCTTCATACTTCAATACCAAATATTCAGATATATTCAATATACCCAATATTAATTTAAATGAAGAAAATTAAACTATGCAAATGGATAATTAAAAGAGTATTTATTGTTGTAATACAAAATTATGTATTTTTTAATATTTTCAGGTGCGAATGGTCACCACTGTTTAGTTACTATTTTTTTTAACAGACTAAAACTTATTTCTACGCTGACGGATGTAGAAGGAGCGTTCCTTAGAGAATGATATAATATTGGGGATTGGTTTGAATCTAAATTATTCATAATGGCATATATGTCGTTTTTCTTTTTATTTTATCTGTAAAAGTGAAACTTTTAGAATGAAATAGAAGTGTTTAATTTTAATTTCAAAAAAATGACTTTATTAACTTTATAAAATTTTAATTAGCTAATTAATAAACATAATATTGGTATGATCATGCTTGGAATTACATGCTAATTAACATATAAAAAATTAACTTTTACTTGCCCTAATTATAATAAATGATTATAATTATGAGTGTAGGATCTTAAAAACAGTCAAATCAGCTCTAAACCTAAAAAATCGTCGTGATTAATATGAATCATAGAAAACATAAAATTTGAAATACTTGTAGTACAAAGATTTTTCTATCATGCATTTCGAGTGAAGGAATGATTCCCAAACTTGTTTCACCATTGATCAATAAGTTGACATTAAATTAAATTTAGAGTGTATTATTCACACTTAATTTTATTTTGTATCAATTAATAAAGGATTCAGCAGATTTTAAAACACATTTCGGGTGAATGTTGCCAATATTGAAATTTATTTCAATATGATAATAACAAAGTTATATTGCATTTGATTTGAAAATTGTAAACTTGAAATTTTTTGAAGATAATAAATTACATATTAATGATAAAAAACTGAAGGAATCAATTTATCATTTTAAATTTCTAAATTAATTTATGAAATTGAAAGTCATATTTCTTTTTATATATACAGTGGTTGCTGTTCAATATGAATACTGTATTAATATGAATTTCATGAAATTAAAAGTTAGATTTGTATAGTATTTATTATGAGAAAAATTTTTTAATATGAATTTCATTCAATATGAACTGTGAATATGATTTTGTGTAAATAAACATAAATTTGTATTAATTATCTATCACGTTACTTATAAATTTCATAAAAGTAACCATTCAATATGAGTTTGAAGAGAAAAAGATTTTTTGATAAATGATAAAATAAAATTGATTAAACTGTTTGATGAATATTCAAATCGATCTCAAAAATATTTAGCCACTAAAAACTCAATTTCAGTAGGTTTGATAAATAAGTCGTTAAAAAATTGTGAAGAAATCTTTAATTGTAATAATCTATATTTGAATGAGATGAGACAACCTTGTTTAAGGAAACTAATGAAAATTGAATCAGTGGTTTCAACGTCAACGGACATTAAATATAAATGAAAGTGGCAATATATTGAAAGAAATGGTGCTGGAAATTGCCAGTATTTTGAATTTGAACGATTTTAAAGCCTCTACTGGTTGTTTAAATTTTTTTTTAACCAGAGATTTCATTAAATTAAAAAAAATATAGGAGAATCAAAATTAGTAAGCGAGTCTAAAATAAAAGAATTATTTTCTGAAGCTGTAGAAAAATATAGAAATGATAACATTTAACTGTGATGAAACCAGATCTTTTACTAGAAACTATTTTCCATTACAAAAATAAATACTTATACATTTGTGTTAATATTCACTGTGTTATTAATTCATATTCATATTGTACAACCAACTCTATTATGAATATTTTAAATATCTGGTCCCTTTACATTCATATTGTACAGAAACCACTGTATAACGTATACAGTTAATTCTCTTTTTTTGAAATTGTAGGATAAATATTTATGTTTTCATTTATTTATCATTAATTTAAATTTAAAAATTTAAAAAATATTGGTTGATAATATATTTATTTTTCACTGGGATGCGGAGATTTTTGGGGTTGAAATTTTGCATTTATATCAACTGGAAGAAGCTGTATTAGAATAACCTTTTTGTTTTAAATTGTAGGGCCATTAATTATTTGAAATTTTTTGTTTTGTTAATAAAAAAAATGACTACTAAATTGCTTTTTTGACCATAAAGGCAGGGGCGGATCCAAGAGGCTAGTTAAGGGGGTGCATGCGATCGAGGAATATAGGGCGTCTCTTTTAATATCAAGGCGTCTAGTTTGATTTTAAAGCGTGTCTTTTAATTTCATTTAAAGGTTGTTATACAATAGTTTCCAAATTTGATTGATTGTATGATAGTGGTCATTGAATCAAGTTCTTTTTGTTCCATTTAGTATATTCTGCTTTGAAATCTTTATCTAATGATATGCATGCTAAAAATAATTCATATTTTTCTGCGAATTCTTTCAAATCTTCAAAATGACTCGTTTTAAAATAAGTGGGATTTAGGGAAAATCTTTTCACAAAAATTTGTTGACCACTGAAAAATCGTAGGTTGAGTTCAGCTAAAATAGAATCGAAAAAAAGGAATTGCAATGTAACAAAAGGCCTCAAGTCACATGATCAATTGTTCATGTAATATTATGCGCCATCTATATTGTTTAATAAATTAAAACCTTTTTCAGTTATTTTACAAAACATTAATTATATTTTTTTTTGTAAATTTAGGGGGTGCAACTGTACCTTCTGCACCCCTTGAATCCACCACTGAAAGGCGTCACTTTATCAGATTGACATTTTTTGTGTGTGTTAACTGGATATAACTAATTTTTTTAAATTCTAGGACTTCATTTTTTAAAAAAGGCGTAATCTGAGGTTTTAATTGTGAAAATTAACTTTTTTTGGTTTTCGATTTATGATGATGTGTATGATTAAAAAAACTTTTCAGAATTTATGTTTTATCAAATTTTAGGACTTTATCATTTTTTTAAAAAAATTGATAATTGGGATTTTTGACTTTGAAGGACTCAATTTCTGAAACTAAAATTTGCGATAAAACCTTACTCTCGTAAAACTATTAGAAATTAGTATTCTTAAAACTTTACTTCTATTACTTTGTTAAATAAATGTTAACAGACAGGCATACATTTTTAACTGACATATTGATGTGTGTAAGCATTTATTGAGAAAACCGACATCCTAAAAATTTTAAAATAAAAATACCAACTCAGTTTTTTCTGAAAACTTGGCAGCTTCACTAAGCTGGATTAATTTAATTTGATTATCATTTTAATTAGGTAATATATTTAGGTACAAAATGATGTTGGATTGTTGGGCTTATAAACCCAATAAAAGAACAAAAATATCAAAAATACTTGCTACATGTCAGCATATTTACGACACAGAATTTTGCTAGTACAAATCAAATATTGATAAATTGAATAAATGTACGAGTTAAAATTTAATTTGATTTTGAAAATACAAATACTTATAATTAAATTTTTTAAATTCTAAATTTATTTACAAGGGGGTTCATTGATGTATTTATTTACAATTGATTTAATCATACATATTAATAAATGCCAATTAGATTAATTAGACTGAAATTATTTTTATAAATTAAATGGTGCTAAAAATCGCACCAATTATTCAAAATCGATACATTTCGTGCCAATTTGATTTCCTTGTATAAACTGTAAAAAATCTAAATTTATACTTGAAAGTAAAGTTAACCCATATCAAATTAACCCAGACACAGTTCAATCAGTGCATTTACAGTTATTTTGCCAGACAGTCATTCATTCAATGTAAAATTTACAACATATATTCGTAAATGGATAATTGATTCAAATATGTTCAATGTGTATTATTCATTATTTACTACATTGCAAACACGATGACTAAAAATTTCACATGGAAGTGAAAGGTAGAAATGCAAATTCCTAGTCAAAATGATGTCTAATTTTTTAAGACAAAATAACAATATTTTAAACTTTTTCCATGTTGGGTGATCCAGCAAGTCGACTAGGTGCCAAACCCTAATTGTTACCACCATTTAGACATGTAACAAATTCATTTTTTGAAATTAGATAGTACGGGATACGCCCGACGATTAACGATGTTTGTTATAAATGTCAATTTAATGTTTTATTCAAATGTTATTATTATTTTTTTATTTTACTTTTTTATGGTGAAATAAGAGGATATTGATCTAGTTCCATTTAGGTCGTTAGTACACGTAAAAATTGTTTTGTATAGATAAAAAATATTGTTCAGCTCCACTTAAAAATAAGTAGTACCACTGGCCCGATGGGATACCTATTTTTGGAAGTATTCATAGTTTTAATGAAACTTGCTGCACGCCTTAACTTGGAATTTATATAATTTCATGAATCATGGTTTATCAAGGCCACTAATTGAGTACCGTCGTTATGTTAATAATTTTCCAGTCCATCATTCCGATACCTTCAATGCTGTAAAACGATAGACTGCTTTAAGCCATTTATCAACTGAAATTATTAATCATTAGAATCCAATTTATGAGAGTAAACACAAATGAATAATTGAAGCCTATCGTAAATATTGAAGGTTCAGTATATATTAATAATACATTTGTACATGAATGAAATGTAATTACAAATTAAAAGTTATCATTCATAAAATTATTTGCTCTAGAACTGACAACTATTAAGTGAAATAATAAAACTTGTGTATGTACTTCTTTTTGAAAAATGTAGGAAATTTCATGAAAATTTGGTTGACTAGACTTGAATAATTGTTCCAAATTAAACGATGCTAAAATTAACCCAAATGGTAAATCGATATAGAGTGCTTCGTGTACCCGTACAAATAATTTATAGTGCATTTCCGAATAATTAAGTCATTGTAAAATGTAAATCTAGATTTATAACACATGTTTCAGGCTAACCCTGGTAGACAGTTCATCCAGTGCAATTTTTAATCCAGTTTAATTTCTGTACTAAAACCGACAGTCAATTATCGGATATTCATACTTGTGATAGCTATTTTTTGATTCGTCTGTGCAATTTAATTTCCAGTTTCAATAAATTGTCGCGTAATTTAGATGTTTTCTTGCACTGCGTCAGTCATTGTGTTATCAGATTGCGTCTATTTCGTCTGGCCTGACTGCAATTTTTGACATGAAGCAATGTTGATTTAAATCGTAACAGCCTGAAAATTTGAATTACACAGCATGTTTATAATTTAGAACATTCTGCCCCATCGCAAGTTTAGACTATTCCACATTGTCATTCAAATCTGCATTTATTATCGTTTATGTAATATTGTCAGACCTAGATTATTTACTTTGAATTCATATTTACACTGACCTGTATACGAATATTTATTTTTTATAGTTTATGGTAAATCATTATTTGGAAATGTTAAATTGTCATCAAGTTTTTGTAGATTCAAGCAATGACAACTAAATTTCACATTACTGATGATAACGTTAAAAGGGTATGCAATTTACTCAACAACGGATATACGACAAAACGTAATCTTTATCAATATTTATTAATGACGTTTTTAATTGTTTTTTTACACATGTTTATTGATTAGTATAAATACTAATAAAAGTTGTCTAGTTTATCAAAATCGTGATTTTTCATTTTTATGTTTTCGTGGCAGTGTGGCTGTCATGCCTTATGAAAACATGTCAATTTTTTTGTTAAACTGAAAAGATCCCATTTTAATGATAAGATTTTTTTTCAGATTTGATTTTTGTTTTCAATATTTTATAAACCCTTAGTTATAACTTTTACAACGGTGATTTTGTTGAATATAATGAGTTAATTGAACTCGGAGATGGGGAATTTCACATTAAGTCATTCGAAGGTTACTTAAAATATTATAACTTATTGCTTTCCCCCGTTCCAGTCTACGATTTGGTTCAATATTATATTTTTCGTAAATACCGATAGTTGTCCGTGGATTTGCATTAGAGACCACTTCAGTAGATAATATATTTTCTTATTATGGTGATAAAACGTATATACACAAATTATGATTTGCAAAAATAAGGGGTGAAGCCATTTTTTCTATAAATTTCTCAAAATTCAGAAGATAACATTTTTTTATAAATAAAATACGGGACTGTCCTACAAAGGGATTACCTGATGGAGTGATGAGTTGTTTTTTGAAGCCCAGATAAAATGTTTTCTACTGTGTCAAAATATATACGTTACTGTTAGCAACAAATTGCCATTTCTACCTCTTGAATTAAAGCTATTTTTCGCCGTGACATTAAATCTTAATGAAACTGATTCGAACCAGTAATCTCAATCTTTTGGATTTTGCTATTCTTAAATCCATGATTTAATTTTTCGCCTTCACCATTATCTCACGGTTACTATAGACTTTCGGAATTTTTTGGGTCTCATTTTGATCATTTTTTAAAGTTTTTATATGTTAAAAAGTTTTTGTAGCAGATTATAATGTGATTTTCGGCGTCCGAAATATGAATGGTTAAGATCCTTTATAGCAGGGTCAGCATCCAGTGATTAAAAGGTTCAGTGTAATAGTAACGACTATTTTAAATTTTTTATAAAAACTAAAAAAATTAATTTTTAAATTACCAAAATATTTCCCCTGCTAACTACTATTCGAATTCATGAAACTAAACAAAATTTGAAATTCGTAATATAAATCTACTTATTTAATAGCATGCCAGTTTTTTTCAGCGTCATCCAATCGAGCGAACACTGATTTAATGTACCCAAAAATTATAAATGATTGTCATATAGTACGCGTTATTAAAATTATTTAATTTTAATGTTTTTTAGTAACAATTATTTTGTAAAATTGTAAATTTTGAATGCTCATTATATGGTACAGTCCGACTCTGCTTTGGGGCAAACCTCGGTGTGGGGCATACTCATGTTTTGGGGCACTTTTTCCGAATTATGTTAATTTTATAGTATTTATATCGATGGAATAGCAATATGTGAAATTAACTCCGCTTTTGGGGAAAAAATGTTGTAAATATAAAATATATCAGTATAAATTCTAGTGATGACATAAAATTAAAATTATATTTATTTAAATATGATACATACATTTTCATATGTATTTATCAGAATTCATTAATTTTTCATTCATGCCTATATTTTAATATCTGATAAATTATAAATTACTATTCTAGATTAGAAAGTAACTATAATTCTAAAAACTAAGTATATAATTACAAAAATATTCATAACTTTGATTTGAGATTTTTATTAAATTTTGATTATCAGGTATTTACGTGAAAATATCACCCTAAACAGTATTGCACTCTAATAGAAACCAATATAATATCAGAATGTATTGCAATAGTTTAAATATTCAATGAAAAATTAGATAACTTATTAAAACCCCTGATTTTGAGGCACTTTTCAAAAAATGGTGCCCCAATCCGAGGTCCGACTGTACAAACATAATTTTAAATTAATGTCATCACTATAGGAATTAAACTTATATATTTACAACATTTTGGCCCAAAAGCGGAGTTAATTCAGTGTTACCAACATTAAGTTATTCTCAACCCGAATTTTTGAACGAAGCTCAAAATTTGGCTGAAGCGCAGCGAAGCGACATATCATGAAGTGAAATTTTTTTTGGGGTCTCTTTTTCAAAAAATATGGGTGTCACTAAGTAGTGGAATAAAATTAACTGCTAACACTAAGAGTCTTTCACCATAGAGAAAAAAATTATAGAATATAAATAAAATATGTCTGATCTAATGATTTTGATTGAAATAATTAAATTACCCTGAGAAATTTTACTTAACCCTGAGCCCTGAGTTGAATTTGAAAACCCGAATTGTTAGGGGGAAAATAACGCAACCCTAGGTTAATTTCATATATATTGCTAATACTATAAAATCAACATAATTCTGGAAAAGTGCACCAAAATACGAGTAAGCCGCAAAGCGGGGTCGGACTGTATGTCAATAGAAAAAAATTAAAGATAGTATTTTTTCAATCATTTCTTCAGGAGACCAAATTTTACGTAAGACTTCTACGTAATTCAGATGTCAAGCATTTTTTAATGTTATGCAGTGATCAAAATAATACTTTATGTTGGCATTTGTCAAGTGTTGGTTCTCGTCAAAGAACGGATGAGCGGAAAGGATTTTCATTATTATATGCAAGATTAAAAAAAACCAATATTGTGATTGTGACTCTTACATTTGAGATTTACAAAAGACCTGGTTCCGATGTATACTTTATGGTTATGTAAAAAAATCAAATCAAATATGAAATTTTTATCCTTATAATATTGCGACCATATTTAATTCGTACTATTTTTTGTTATTAGTAGCCATAATAGCATTTCAATAAATGATATAATCTATCATATTATTAATAAATAATTGTTGATAGTATTTAATTATATTTACAGTTTTCATTAAAATTATATCGATTTTTTGGCATTGTCGATTCAAAATATAAGAAATGTCATCTTCATATTAAACTTTATTTGATATAATTCAGTGTAAGTTTCACTGAAGAATGTTATTGGTATTTGTCACGTTTTAATTAGTACGAAATCATGTTATTTTCATTTCGTACTTTTCATATAAATTCGTACTTATGGTTGCACTACTTATAATCTACTGTGGTGTCTTTTGGGAATGAGTCTAAATATCAAGCTAATTACATACCAGCAGGACCGTAGAGAGCCAACATGATCGGTCAGATGGAAATTGTAGGTCCCTATACACTTTTTTATAAATAAAATGATAAAAATGGGATAATCATTAAACTTCATCGATCGTTTATTGCCTAGTAAAATTGTCTAAAATTTAAAAATATTAGTTGAAAATGAAATTTTCCAACATTACCTATTAATAAATTAAAAAAGTAGGCCCATATGACCATAGCCCCTCACCCCGGTTCTGCATACCGGTGTTCGCAATATTTCTACAGTAGTGTAAAAGGATATAATTAAAAAAATTATCAAAGTTATACAATAAAAAAAAAGTTTTGCCTTTTTGAAATGATGCTGCCTTGCGAGGCGAGAAAGTTAAATATTTTTTCGAAATTTCGAAAACAAAATCGCACAATTTTAATTTTTTTATAAACTAATATTACAATATCATTTTAACCAAATTAACAATGCAAGAGACACGTCATAAGGATGGTTATTATAATTTGAAAAGCTTTGTCGAGTTTTCAAAATTATACATATTTAAAAAGCGTTCAGCTTAGGTTACGCATTGGTTCCTCATTGTCTTTGCAATCGTCTCAATTTCAGTTATTACAGTGTTAGAACAACGTTGTTGTCTTTAAAATGTGGTCCCACTAAAATGTTCAAAGTTCAAACACATGGAGCTGGTTGCGTTCGACCAATCAGAAACGCTAGCGCTATGATAATTTCATTAAATAACTTGTCTAGAGATGACTGAGAATACGTCAATATAATTTAAAACAGTAATGATTTCTATAGCTATTCATTAATATTATAATGCATATTGCACAATATTTTTATGCAACAACTTTCATTTATACATTTGATATTTATAACTAAAATTGAATTTTAGAGGTAGCTAGTCAGTTGAATGCAAGTAGATCGACAATAGTTCGAATACGACGTCGTTCCGTTGACGCTGATACAAACGAATACAAACCATTTCGAGTAATACCAAAAAAAAAGTCGAGTAAAATGGTGGTTGAAAAAGTTTGCGATTTATTAAATGCTGGATTCAAAGAAGATGACATTGTGAAAAAGGAAGACATGCACCCATGTAAAGTTGCTTATATAGCTCAATGTACCTACGACGAAGATTCTAAAACTTATAAATCACTACTGTATAAGCCACCACCAATGACGTCCACTCTGTCAACTACAAACGGTCATTTTCTAACAGAAAACGGAGATGAATTATTAAGAGAAAATTATTCAAACATGCAATTTACTCAGTTGAAAAATGCAATGGGTAATGATTCCAATTTCAATATAAACATGTTTAATTTTACTCGTCAAAATCTAAAGAACAATATTCCCAGTGCCCCAAGTATAATGTCTCAATACTATCGTAATTATTCAAACTGTCAACCTCAAAACCCGATTGATTATTCAAAATCAAACGATAAATTAAAATTACTAAACTACATGAGCAAGAAACACATTGGTCATGGGAATGTAAGAAGCAAAAGTACTAGTGACATTGAGCAGAAACCACATAAACTTGATTGTTCAATAAAATCAAAGGACACGATGGATTTGTTGGATAATAAATACATTGTAACTCTTTCCAATCCAATTTCAAACATTGAATCACTCAACTTGAAAGAACCACCAAACAAAATTCCGGCATTGTCAAATAATGGTCAGGCCAATTTCAATTCAAATCTAGACAATTTACTTTACAAAAAACTAAAAAAAAATAAAAAGAAAAATATTAAAAATTTCTTGAACGTTTCCAATGAAGTAACAAATATGATACCATTACAAAATTCACAAAATGAGCGTATGACATACAACAATTCTCCTCCGTATTCTATGATTCAACCAACTGTCAATAAAAATCGACGTAAAACTGGAAACGTTGGTAGATATGTAGATACTCATGAAGCTTTGTTTAATTTTTCCGTAATCAGTAATTCAGATGTTTACAAGAAGTATGAAGAACTTAGGAATTATATTGAAGATATTATTGGAGGAAAGCGTTTGTTGGTTATAAAAAAGAAACTAATTGAAAATCTTTCCACAGAATCTTCTGTATCAAAATTTAAAGAGGAATTTTTCCATTTCGAAATGAACCTATTTCCATTAATTTTACATTTACATCATCTCGAAATGCTGTGTGTGCAATAATTTAATTTAATCACGAATTTGTAGTTTAGTAATAAATATGTTTTTTACAAATTATTGTTTCAATTTTTTTCCATAAAATAACTTTATCGATGGGGTATCTTTTGCAACCAATACACTCTTTCTTTTTTTCTATACAATGATTTATGTATATTCTTTTTTAATTTTTAACAGTATAAAATATTACAGTTTTCGATTTTGGTGTTGTGTTTGACATTGGTATCTATTTTATTATATACATTTAAAAGTAAAATATACCCTCATCTCTTCTATTAATGAAACTTTTGGTGTTGTATCGATACTATTGTAAAAATTAGATGCATAAAATGTTAACTTGCTTCAATTTTTTAGCCAACTTATTTTCCACTTTTTGAGGCACATATTCCGTTACAATTTCAAAAGCATATAATTTACTGGCATCTGAAATTTTAATTCAATATCAAAACCTTGAATGAAACCTATGTTATGTCCTTTTACAATAAAATAATTTTGAATTTTTTCAATCTAAAACTACTAAATTTCTGCATAAATAAGTATACCTTTTTAATTAAAAAATCTAGAGTTTTTTCAGTGATATATTTGAAATAATTTACATTGCCTTGATCTAATGATTAGGCATTACATTATTCAAATCTTGGATGAATAGAAATAACCTTTAACTTGGCAAAGTTTGTTCATTGAGTCTATACAGACATATTTTAAGCAATTTTTCAGGTCATTTGTATAATTCGATGAGTCCACAATATCATTTATTGTTCTGTAAAATTCAGAAAAGCTATCCTAATTTAAAAACGCAATGTCATAATATTTTTTACAATAAGCAATGATGCATTTTAAATTTTAACGCAATTTTTTTATTTTATTTGTATTTACACTATCTTTAATTAAATTTACTTCATTTTGACAGAATATTTGAATAATGAAAAAAATTGGATCAATTTTTGATAAATATTGGATGCTACCATCTAATTAAAAAAAATATATTGTACTGTACAATAGATAAACGTAATTTTTTAGTTAACTAATCTAATAATTATTTAATAGTAAATAATTAATATTAAAAAAACTTTAAATTTAATTAAATTAAACTTAAGAATCTAAATGATTTAGATGTTTATAAAATAATTTTCGCCTCATTGACATTACAAAATATTTTCTACAATTCATTATGATAAAATTATAACCAGAATTGAGATAATTTCCAATAAATGCAGATGAACAAGGATTTGAATACACGTTAACTTCATAGACATTATTTTCAGACACATATATATTAGTAGCAAATCCTTTCAAGAAAAATGTAAATATAAAACTAGAATTCTACCTCTATTAAAATGTGGGATTTCAACCTTTTTGAGGTTACAATCACTCAATGTTTCATCTATTTTCTATAATTTTATACTAAATATTTTAACCTTTCAAAATTAGCAGTTTTTTAGAGTTCATTAATATTTTTGTTTCCAAAGAGATAACATTTTTTCAAAACTTGTGAAATAAAGGTACGATTTACTACTGCATTTAAAGCGGCGCATAATTTAATATGTAATGTAACTTTACTGTGAATAATTTATATGGCACGTAGAAAATTATATTTAAAAGTAATTTGTATAGGTAAAATCTGATTTTGATGTGGAAATAACTTTGATTTTATTATTAGTAATAATTTAATGTTTTTATTTTGTAATATTAGGTGGTTCTTTAGTTTTAACTTGGGCTGTATGGGTAATTTTTGTCATCCATGGCTAAATGTAAATAAAAAATAAATCGCTCGGAGCTGGAACCATCATATTACATTACTTTAAAGTGAATTTTTTGTTTGTTAATATTTGCGTAAAGAATTTTAAAAACAATTGTTATCCCATTTTTTAATTTATTAGACAGAATGTGTGTATATTAAAAATAAAGTAGAAACAGTCCAATCCTAAAAATTGGTAATAAAAATCGCGCTTGAAAAAAGGTTAAGCGCTTGTCTAATGTAATAAATAAATTACAATACCAATTTGAAAATAAATCCCACCGGTTGAGAGAAAGCGTTTAAATAAAATATAAAAATAGAGGAAATGTTGCACTTATTAATCTGTGATCTCATTTAAACCAACAAAAGTAGATAACGGAGAAAAATGAATTAACAAAAAGTATAGTTTATAAATGAGATGAAATTTATTACAAAGTATTAATGTTTCCAAAAATAAATTAATTGGTAACAGGTTCACACTGTGATTCAGGTTTATTATTGCTTTCTGGGTTATTCACTTGCAAAAACTTATCAGTATCGGAAGAATTTTTATCATGAGTATCTTCAGACGATTTTTTAACAGCTATATATTTTTCTGAGGAAGTTTCAGATTTTTTATCTGAGCCTCGACTGTATCTTTTAGATCTATGAGAACGATGTTTACTCCTATATGCACTTCCTCTACTTCTGCTGCGACTTCTTCTATGTTTTCGACGATGTCGTCTTGGTGATCGACTTCTACTACGAGTACGTTTTCGTCGATGACGCTTAGACCTGGATCTATGTCTGGACCTGGAACGTTTATAACGAACGGGGCTACGTGGATACGTCATGGATGCAGCTTTTTCTGCAATCAAATCTTCTGCAGCACGAACCTAAAATAATAATTAAAAAAATTTATTGAAAATGTCAAATCTTAAGGTAACCAACGATGATTATATCTTTACAATGATCACTAATCATAGAATGTCACTTTGATGTATTTATATTTGACGTACCAAAAAATTATCAACTGTCATAATGAAAATTACAATTTTTCTAGCCACCAGTAACGTAAAATTAAATAAATAACCTGCTTTAACGCTTCGTTCATTTTTTTATCAACACTCCTTGTTTTTTCATCGTTATCAATAATTTCGATAGCTGATATGGAATGACTAATTTTTAAAGGTTTACCACGAAATATCGCCTGTTTCATAAAATATTAGATTAACAACATAAATGCCTTACATTATTATATGTGAATGCGACAACTACTGATTTCTGTAAAGAAAATTCAATATACGCACCAATAGTTTCGGGTGTAATAACGTCAGTCATTCGCACATACATGACTTCTCCGACAATAGAAAAAAATGCTAATAATTGCTCAGGTACCACAGATTTGTCTAGATTAGACACATATATAGTTCTCCTAATACGTTCCAATTCTGATCGATCTGTATTTTCGGGTAAATCTGGAAACTTTGGTATTTTTGTATCAACAGGCTTAACAAATGTGGTTCTAATAACATTCAATCCACTGTCTGTGTTGAATAGCTAGGATAATTTAAAATAAATTTTAGAAAAACACATACGCGACTAGTAAGATTATCATCCTCCAGTTCAGCCTCTTCCTGTTCAAAAGACGTTGCAGCAATGAGAGCTTCAGTCTGAGAAGGTATTTCATTGTTATCAAACGGTGTAACTAAAAATAAAAAATTATGTAAATTAAAAAAATTTAATCAAAATTCTCAGATACTGTCATCCTCTGTATCGCATAAAAATGATACCTAAATTTGAAGTGCCAAGATTGATTGCATATCAATGAGCTACCATTATAAAAGAGAAAAATAAATAAATTTAAAACAAGACTAAATACAGTGTTCCCTCTCATCCTCACTAAAACATAATCAACCCGATATAAACGATATTTACAATCTGTCCATGAATATCGATCGAAATATTCGTTTATTTTCTCACCCAATGACCAAAACTATATTTTAAAATATTGCTAAATTTCTCTATATTACCAATAAACGTAATCAGTTCATGTTATGTCTCTGCAAGCTTCTTAATCTACTCTAACAACACCACTCTAAAGTCTCAACCACGGCCCGTAAGTGAGATGTGTATCTTTACAGTGTCTTATTTCATATAAACAATACAGGGTAGTGATTCAAACATTTTAACCAGGCTTAATACTTTTGATGAAATTCTGTTTAATTTCAAATTATCGTACAATCTTTGCATAATCATTTCTGGCTTCAAGTGTGACGCATTAAATGTTAGCAAGAACCTTAAATTATCTTCTACCCATATATGATTTATCAAACTCTAGAACCTAAACGTCAAAATCACTGATTTCAAATAAAGTGCAAGTAACCATACATTTATAAACGCCTGAGCTAATACTCGAACTAGATATAAACTTTTCATATTATTTTCCTCCCAATACCTCCATTTATTAAACTACAAACAATGGAGACATTGGGCGGGAGCACTGTATATAAAAAACAATATATACCATGTATAGCTCTGTCACCAATAACAGTTTCATTCAAGTGCAGTGATACGCGAGTATCATAAGAATCGGAGAACTTTACAAATGCTACTTTGCTAGAATTTTTATTTTCTTCGGAAATTTTCTCTGGATAAAATTTACATTCAGATATTCTACCAATATTTCTAAAAAATGCGTATATTTGTTCTCGGTTTACTCCTGGTCCCATATTTACAATTTTGATTATTCTAGATTTTCCATGTTTACTTTTTGAACCCATTCTAGTTTGCTCGTACAATTTGTATTAAACAAAATTTAAATTATAAAAAATATAAAATTTATTTTTGCAATCAACGATAATTTGTTTATGTATAAATAAAATATTTTCATAACAACGTGGTATAAAAGATTCGTTTCATTTTTCATTATTTATTGTATCTCTATGGATTTAAAGATATCATTTAATATTTAAAATTGTGTGATAAAATTTCATAATTTGATTAATGTAATCAATATTTTTAAAAATTAAGTGCTGATTTATAATTAATTGTAAATTGGTGTATTTTATGAATTGTCAATTGTTCATTTTATCTAAATTGTGTGTTGTTTTTTTGAAATTTATATAAATGAATAAATTATGCAAAAGTATCTGATTGAATAAAATCAAATTAATTTGTATATAAACTTTTAGTTGTACGTTAATTGTATTCCACGTGAATACATATACTAAAATTGGAACTATACAGAGAAGATTAGCATGGCCCCTGCGCAAGGATGACACGCAAATTCGTGAAGCGTTCCATATTTTTTTTTGTATGTCAATCACGAATTTTTTTACAAAGTTAATTTTAAGACTTAACTTATCAAAACTCTTACTTTGTGTGTTATAATTTATTTCATTAACTAAGAGTTTTAGAATGTAAACAAACACAAAGACGTAGTTAGTTGTTTGAGGAGGAATTTTTATCGCAAATTTTATTTTCAAAAATAGAGTCCTTCAAGGTCCAAATCACCATTTATCCTAATTTTAAAAATTAAACCAGTTTTATGAACTTAAAAAAATATGAAATTGTGATGTATTTATTAACCATAGTAACACATATATGTAAACATTTTAATATAAATTAGTACAGATACTTTTTTGCCAAATGTATATAAATATAATACATTTTTTGCTTCTTTTCATAGTCAAAGGTATTGCATGTCCAAGTAAGTATTATTTTTAATTACATTACATTTGTTCTAAAATTTAAAACAAGCTACATGTAATATAATATGGAATTGCATTGTAGTTAACACACTACACGTCAATTTTGCACTAATGTATGATTTCGGTACTTTAATGTATTATGCGTAAATTAGATTATGAAATTAATAAATAATAATAAAGAAATATAATAATAAGAAATAAATATGAAATTAGAAGTCTAAATTTTAGATTGTTTACTTAAATAATTAACTATCCACAAGAGTTTGTGTTATTTAATTTAGTTGATATTACCTATCGCAGATTTTCCGACAATTTTTTTACCAAACATTAGAAGGGACGGTATTTTAACATTTTTTAAGCCAAACCTTAAATGGAGAATTTTTTATGATATAAATTATGATGTTAATTTAATTTGTTGGTCAGTAAAATAAAAAAAGGTGACCTCCTGGACCTAGCTACTGTGTGTACAAAGTATATAATAGTTAGCTATTATAAAATAAATATTGGTCTAATCGTAAATAGATTCTCATTAGTGTTGGCAATTTAATTCTAATCATTTAATTTAATTTACAATGTAAACCTTTTATTTAGATTGGCCAAATTATAATTTTACTCTGGTATACAATACTTATTTATGTAGTGTTAAATAATTATTATTTTTTGATTGTGATAATTATGATTATCACAGCAAGAATAACAGTGGAAGCTTGTAGACAAAATTATTGGTGGACTGCAATAACATGTATCTCGCATGTATGAGCTGTAATGTGGTTATCACTGTTTTTTAAATTTGTGAAAGATTAACATTTATACTTTATATTTCATTTTTTGAAAATTAAAATTATTAAAAGTACATTGTAGTTATTCTGAAAATTTCATTTTCTGAGAACTAAATTTGTGATATTGCATCAGGTTTGAAAAACTGTATTAGAATTTGGGTTTTTTTAAATTTTAAGACTTTTAATTTTTTTAGGTTCCATTTTATATACAAGTCAAGTATGTTTAACGTTAATACTTTTAAAATAATAACGCAGAATAAAAATTAAAAGTTATTTTTATTTTTAAATGTTTCTATGGATTTGTTTACAAGAAAAATTATGTAAATTGTGGTGATAAAGTCACAAATTTTTGTTAAATAAATGGATATTTTGGAAATTAATGTCCCTATTTATAAGTAGTTGTTTAATTAAAATTTTTATAATATGTAAGCTGTTAATTTTAATACAAATGACAGAATAGTTTAGAAATTTACATAAATGAATAAATTATGCTGATGTATTTGGTTCAATCAAATTCAAATCATTTGTATATAAACTTGTAATTGTATGTTCATTGTATTCCACGTGAATACATATACTAAAATTGGAACTATACAGAGAAGATTAGCATGGCCCCTGCGCAAGGATGACACGCAAATTCGTGAAGCGTTCCATATTTTTTTGCTTTGCCAATATCGGATTTTTTTTTATTGTAAAATTTATTTTTTACAATGTCCAATGGGCATTGTTATATACTCTGTACTAGTGGTTCCAAAAAATATATTGAAACACTCTAACAGTATACGAATATCACGTTTTTTTGTGTTAAATCCCTTCATGTGTCTTTTTTATTTAATAAACCCTACGAATATATTTTAATATCTGTTTACTTTAGTGAATTACTCTTATAGATATTTAATAGTAAAATAACTTAAACACACTTGAAACATAAATTGTTGATTTTTGTCTCATAATTTGGTATATTTGTCAAAACCCAAAACAAAAGATTAAACAAAAAACATTTAATTTAATAATTTTTTTTAAATCTCAGGCTTATCAGACTCTGTATGCTCCTTGGTGGAACCAAACCCCATTTGTGAATCACTGCTCTATACTATACTATACACATTCTCTTTTTAGATAAAGAAATTTCAGATAATCAAATTTTTATAGATAATAGATGATATATAGATAAGCTTTGGCTTAGGTAGGACTTCTCTGTTTTTTTTTTTGAGTGTGTTAACTGGATATAACTTTATCAGTTGTAATTTTTTTAAAATTCTTGGACCATTTTCATTTTAAAAAAAGTATACTCTGAGGTTTTGCTCGTGAAAATGCATTTATGATTGTGCTTATGATTTTAAAAACTATCCAGAATTTATTTTTTATAAAATTTTGGGATTTTTTTCATTTTAAAAAGAAAGGGTATTTTTGGGGTTATGACCTTGAAAATTTACCTTTTGAGATTGTAATTTACTTCAATGTTAATGATTTTAAAACGTTCAAGAATTTATGTTTTTTTTAAAATTTTGGGCTGATTTTATTTTTGTAAAAAGGGAAAATTAGGTTTTTAACCATGAAAGACTCAATTTTGTAAAATAAAACATAGATATACATAATTAAAAAATAAATAGATTCGACCGAAAGAAGGATGTCCGAAGGGTTATTGGGATATCGGTACATTAAAAAAATATAAAAATGATAATTTTATAGGTCGAGTAGTGTACGGAAGTGACAATAACGTTACAACAGCTAGTGAAACTTTAATCCACTTTGACGAAAACACATATAGCAATGGGTTTTGTACCCAACGAATCAACAAAGATTTAAAGCCCACTTCATTCCCATCAGGTTAATTTGAAATCTTGTTTGAAATTTGTAAAGTAGATTTAAAATAGGAAGTTATTGTGTATTTCAACATTATAAATGCCCACCAAAATTAACAGCCAGTAGTTTTACATGGAAAAGAATAAATCAAAAGAAATATATAGGTTTACAAAATTTAACCACGTTCAATTAAATTTAGAACCAATACCATTCAGAGGAAATGAAACTTTTTCCTCGATAAACTTTTGTTGTGGAAATGACGTTGATGGAGGCGATATTGCGTTACCTATCGATAAACCTTTTTATTTAATAAAATTTGCATCTCATTGTCAAAAAGTTTATGGATTATCACATAACGAAGAAAAAATTACATACACATTTAAAGCAATGCACATTATAATTGACGGAGGATTGCCACCTTCCCATAAAATTATAAATGTTGATGGCTCCACACATATTGAAATACAATTTTGTTATTATCAGAAAAAATTTGATAAAAGTAAGTTAAATTTTTTCATGTGTTTATAATTTATTTAGCTTTCGACTCAAACATGTTTTCCATTATTCTATGTGTTACAGTATTATGTTTTTCAATCTTTTCCTTAATTTTTACTGCATTCATTATGAGGTAATTTTTTTTAAATAAAATAAAATTTTTTTCAATAAATTTATTTATACATTTTACTATAGAAAAAAAGATTTAAAAAAAACACAAAAATGTAAAAAAATTAATGATGCAACTAATCGTAATACTTTAAAATTTAACCTTAAATTATAAATAAAAAATAATGAACAAAAGTTATATTTATTTACTTTTAAATAATTATAATGTAATTAGTAAGGTTTTTATTTCACCAGGTTTAATTTTAACACAGTATTCTAAAATATACATTTTAAAATGTATTAGTTTTAGACATTACCTGAGTATATTTGATCAGAATTTACTGTTACTGCATCCAAGCTCATACTTTCCATGGTTTTTACCTTTAGACCTTTAAACATAATCTAAAAATAACGTTTAAAATAAAATTTGTAATTTTTACGATACCTCTGGACAAATCCATTCAAATAGAGATTCTTGTTTTTCAATTTTGCCGTCATTATACTGAAATCTCATCAAAATTTTTTCTTGTAACATTTGTAATGTTAGTAAATGCACATTTTTGTTAATTTTAAAGCTTTCAGGGTTTGACTAAATTATTTAATATTATACTAGACACATATATAGCGTAATAAATGGTTGCTACAACTGGTCGATTTTCACAAAATTCGATGTATTGATGTACAAAGTACGTTTATCTCGTAGCTTGTGTATATATTAGTTTTATTGCATTTAAAATTAATGTGAATAATTAAATTTTATCACCCCTAATTAAAAATCCATTTTAATTAAATCCTACTTATGATAATTTATCTAAGGGTTTACTTAATAGAATCATTTATACTATAAATTTTATAGGATTATTAAAACAAAAATATTTACAAAATGTGTACACAATTAAAACTTTTAAAAAATGGCTTCTCATAGACAAAAACTCTAGATATGATAACATTTTGATTACATTGGTAATTGAATAATTGGTATATGAGGTCGAATTTTCATACGTATCAAAATTTTGAATACCGTTCATACATTGAGTTACTGGTTCATTTAATTTGTTTTGGTTCATTAGTGGTATATCATTTATACTTTTATCAAACATTATGGAATGGATGGCTAAAATAATACATTAACATTTAAAATACTAAAATTCGACACAATGCTTCAACCTATAAATTTTTAAATTCTGTATTATAATTTTCAACCTAAAAAACACAAATTTTTACGATCAAAACTTTAAATTACTCATTTTGTTGTTGGTTTGTAATTATTTATTTAAGAAAGTAAAAGGAGTCGAATTTTAAAAATTTTATATTTCTATATCAGTTTTCGCGGGTGATATTTTATGGCATATATTTGATATTCAGAAATTGAGCCCTGAAGTGTCAAAAACCTAAATTATTCTTTTTATTTAAATTCAAACGAGTCTTACAATTATAAAAAATACACAGTTTGATAAAGATTTTAAAATCATCAATATTATGATAAATGTCAATTTCAAAATTGTACATCTTCATGACCACAAATATAACTATGACTACATCTAAAACCACAAATTACCCTTTTTTTAAAAATGAAAAGAATCACCAGAATTTTAAACAACATAAATTGTGGGATATATTTTATTATCATAAACATTATCGTAAATCGCAAACCGAAAAAAGTTCATTTTTACGATGAAAACACCAGATAACCATTTTTTTAAAAAATTAAATTAAATAGTCCTGGATTTAAAAAAAAGTACACTTGATACAGTTATATCCAATGAATACACACAAAAAATTTCAATCTGACAGTGACGCCTTCACGGTCAAAAAAGCATTTTAGTATTAATTTTTTTTTATTTTGAAACTATTTTATTGACAAAAAATTTTAAATAATTAACGGTCCTACAATTAAAAAAAGTTATGCTGATACAGCTTATTCTAGTTAATGTAGATGCAAAATTTCAACCACAGCAATCTAATTATTTCCGGTGAAAAATTAATCCTTACTGATATAATATGCTACGCTATTTTTGTCTGTGTGTGTGTGTTCGACTTTATTGAAATAACTACCAGTCTCAGAATTTTATAAAGTCTACATTTCAATTACAGTTTTTTTCGGGACGTATAATAAGATCAATTTCAACCTCCCAAACTCACATCTTACGGGTCAAAAACCCCAATTGTCTCTCTTTTTGAAAATCAATCGAGTTGGAGAATTTAAAAAATTTTATACGCTGATACCGATTTTAAAATCATAAACATTATCATAAATTTAAATTTAAAAAATTTACAGGTGATACAGTTGTATCATGTTAACACACACAAAAAATTTCAATCTGAATAAGCGACGCCTTCACTGTTAAAAAAGCATTTTAGTATTCATATATTTTTTTCCGAAATATTTTATTAAAACAAAAAATGTAAAATAATTAACGGTCCGAAAATTAAAAAAAAATTATTCTGATAGAGCTTATTCCAGTTGATATTAATATAAAAATTCAACCCGAGATATCTACGCATTCCCCATGAAAAATAGTTTTTAATATATTATCAACCAATATTTTTCAAATATTTCGATTATAATAAAAATTGAAAATGTAAATATTCATCCTACAATTTCAAAAAAACTGTGCATTGAACATGTAAAGTGTACACATTTTAAATACAGAAATATGGGTGGAAATCTCATACATTGATTGCTTCGATTTTTTAATCATTGTTACGCAATTTATCATTTCGAAAAATTTAGAATCACTTAAAGTATAACTTTGTTATTATCATTTTGTATGTATTTGTATGTTGTAAAATTTTACTAAAATTCACCCTAAATATATTTTTAAAGAGCAGAGTTCGTTAATTATTCATACAAAATATTTTTTACTAAGTGAAAGCAGATATTGAATATAAATTATGAAATTAAAAAATAAAATACCGGTATTTACAATTTTATTTTTTCTGGAATTTATGCTATTTATGAAAATTTTTAGGATTTACTATTTTTACTTTATTTTTAAGATTATAAACTTATTTTTCCTAATAAATTCAAAAAATGGGATCATAAAATTGTTTTTAAAAATCTTTACACAAATGTTAACAAAATAAAATTAACTGGGAATAATTCACTCAAATTAAAAGGTAATCTAAAATACCGGTCCATGGTGAAAAAAGTTTGAGAATTACTCTTTTAGAGGATTGATAATAGTGAATAGTAGCATTTTTAAGTTAGTTTTTATTATTTAATTTATTTTATTGGTAGAATTAAAAAAGTGCACCCTCGGCAGAGCTATTATTGTTTGTACAAAGTACATAACATTCAACCTAGTTATTCTAATAAAATGACTTTACTATGTATTTTAGAATTATCAACCAATTTTTCAGGAATTCCTAATTGATCATGACTTGCTAACGATCGATGTATCTATAAAATTGTATTAATTTACAATAAAATATGTAATTATAGAAATAAATTATTTTATATTAATCCGTTTTAATGTTAAATTATTTTAAAGAAATTTTTGTTACCAGTAAATCAATTTGACCTTTGTGAGGACTTGTTCCTCCTACAGGTCTATCTACCAAAACTGTAATACTATCAGTTTTACCGTGTATGTGAATAGAGTTGGTAATGGGATAAAAGTTTGCTTCATACTTTTCAGTTTCATTATATCTAAAATATAATTGTGAAATACTTAACAGGTAAATAATGTATATAAAATACATTGTACAATGTATATTGTTTAAGGTACGTTAGATCATAACATTGAAGACCAAATTATTAGAATGTCATGTTTACTCTTAGAATTCGATATATTGATATTTCGAATACGTAAGATACATGAATAAAATAAATCATTTAAAAATTTAAAAATTTAAAAAAAATAAAGTCCTCTGCACGCTTTGCTTAATTTATTTTTTTTCTTGCGTCAAAAATATTTTTATACTGTCTTGTAGACCACAATGAAAAAAATATTTTTACATGATTTTTGTACTTCAGATACGTCGCATTAATTAATTATTGGCAATATAAATTTAAATTAAACCTAATAAAATAAATAATATTCATATTGGATTTGTGGTTTTTCCATATATTTGGGAAAAATTCCTCTTTATGGATCAAAAAATGGTTAATAAATATTTGGAATATTTATATTTAGTATATATGTATGATAATTCGATAGCAAAATAATATAATAAATAACTAAAAATTAATATTTTGGACTATTTAACCCTTAATATTAATGTCAGTTTCTTNAATTAAACCTAATAAAATAAATAATATTTATATTGGATTTGCTGTTTTTCTATAGATTTGGGAAAAATCCCTTTTTATGAATCTTCGATAGCAAAATAATATAATAAATAACTAAAAATTAATATTTTGGACTAATTAACCCTCAATATTAATTTCAGTTTCTTGCGTCATATATGTAATGTATACAATACATAGACCACAATTGAGCGCATCGAATGATGTACATGGTTATATGCAGCTCTGTCAAATTTTTAAATAGAAGTCGATGTAATTTTCAAAATAAATACATAAATACAACATAAATAAGCTAATTAATATTTNACTATTTAACCCTTAATATTAATGTCAGTTTCTTGCGTCATATATGTAATGTATACAATACATAGACCACAATTGAGCGCATCGAATGATGTACATGGTTATATGCAGCTTTGTAGAATTTTTGAATAGAAGTCGATGTAAGTTTCAAAATAAATACAACATATATACAAAAAAATAAGCTAATTAATATTTTTAATTGTCCAAAAATATTTGCCAAGCCTTCTTTGGTGATTCAATCCATGAAACCGCTTTTCAAAAATTTTTATAGTTTGATGAAAACGTTCACCGTGTTCGTCATTTACGGTTATGCAATTTATAGGTAATATATCACTATGACTTTCTATAAGGTGCATTTTGGGACTATAGAGGCATCCCATTTTTTGATAGGATTTAAAAAAAGTTTTTAGTAAATTATTAATTTTTTCATTTCATTTTTGTGGGGCTCCAAATATTAAAACTAATACTACGGTTGTAGATAAGTTTGTATTTCTCTTGCATCAATTTATTAGTTGTATTATGCATTCTAGACGATTTAAACACATATATTCCACAAATATAACNGGAAAAAATCCCTCTTTATGAATCAAAAAATGGTTAATAAATATTTGGAATATTTATATTTAGTATATATGTATGATAATTCGATAGAAAAATAATATAATAAATAACTAAAAATTAATATTTTAGACTAATTAACCCTCAATATTAATGTCAGTTTCTTGCATCATATATGTAATGTATACAATACATAGACCACAATTGAGCGCATCGAATGATGTACATGGTTATATGCAGCTCTGTCAAATTTTTAAATAGAAGTCGATGTAATTTTCAAAATAAATACATAAATACAACATAAATAAGCTAATTAATATTTTTAATTGTCCACAAATAATCGCCAAGCATTCTTTAATGATTTAATCCATGAAACCGCTTTTCAAAAATTTTTATAGTTTAATAAAAACGTTTACCGTGTTCGTCACTTACGGTTATGCAATTTATAGGCAATCTATCACAATAACTTTCTATGAGGTGCATTTTGGAACTATAGAGGCAGCCCATTTTTTGATAGGATTTAAAAAAAGTTTTTAGTAAATTATTAATTTTTTCATTTCATTTCATATCATCATAATGAGATTTAAATTCTCATTCTTTTAATGTATAAATTTTATTGACACATTTTTTTGTGTAGTCTAGTGTAAGTTGTTAATAAATTAAAAAAATGGGATGAAAAAGTTGTTTTTAAAATTCTTTAAACAAATGTTCATAAAATAAAATTAAGTGGGAATAATTCACATTAAAATGTAATGTAAAAGCATTTTTAGGTAAGATTTTATAAATTGAATTAATTTTCGGGTAGAATTAAAAAAGTCCGCCCTCGGCAGAACTAGGTACTGTTTGTATCAAGTACATAACAGTCAACCTTGTTTAAAATAAAATCCAAATGGTAAAATTATAGAAAAATATAAATTTTTTCAAAAATTAAAGGTCATAAAGAGAGACGAACCTACCAAGCTCAAGGTCACCGAAAGTAAAAAATTGGCCAAATATTTGTTTGCAAATGATGCGTTCTGCCATTCTACCAAAATATAGTCAAGACACCAAATAAGGTCTGGTCTTGAATGACAAGAAAAAGAAGCCATTAACAACTCAAGAGGAATTAAAGCCAAAATAAATAATTAATTTGTGAGTAATCAAAAGTAGCTAAAATTAAATGATATTTTGACTTTACCTAATAACTAATATATAATTCACCTTTGTGGCTATTTTTCGTGTACTGGGAGAATCCTTAAATGTTTTTTCTAGTTTGTACAAGATTCTATTATAATTCATAACATCTTTTTCTACTTCATCTGGGTCAATAGACTCCATTGGACCCGTCATCCATGCTCTAAATTTTGACATTAATAATACAATTATATAAATTTTAAATTCATTATTCTTGCTACAATTCGCCAACAATGCCAAAATCATAAAAGTTACAACATGTGTGAAGTAGAGAGGGAATAATTTTTTTTATGAATAATGAATACATTTGGCGTACATTTTGTCTAGTTAATCAATTAACTAGAGTTAACACCATTAAAAACGTTATATGACCAATGATCATGGTAATTGGCCATATCAGTCAAATTACTTTGATTTATTTTTTGATTATTGTTCTCCGATAGTGGCAATGGTTTAACACGTGAAATTAACGATGATCAATAAGGTACATTTTGATAAAATAAATTTAAAAATTCACTAAATGTTACGATAAGCGTAGCTGCAGACGGCGGCCAAAAACGATCACAATCTATTATAATTAAATGGGTAACATTAATAATGAACAGCTGTTCTCAACCTTTTTCAATAATCGTATAAATATACGATTCATGTATATTTATTCTAAATCGCCCTCAATAAAATTAAATATATACAAAATTATTGGCGTATTATAGAATAGATAATAGGTTGACAAATAAATTAAAAATTATCTTGATAATAATCTATTAATGATTATAAAAAATTAAGTAAATTCAAAGCTGCTTATTAGTCGGTTCTACAAAAGTAGAATACAGTACTGGTTGGAATAAAGCATTCTCAGAATTTTAAAACTTTAAAAAAATTGTTAATTAAATAATTTGTCTTGTATAATTGTATTTTAAAATTAAAAAAATCGAAAAATTACAGAATTATTTAAATTATTAAAAATTACAGATATTGTGTATTGAACTTGACAGTCTGCTCATATAGTTGCAAATAAGGAGCTAATCTGTCTTTAGTCTTTTTAAGTTGTGGATACTGAGTGATTTTCCAATCATACGCCTCTTCTTCTCGATTAAATTGTTCAATCTAGACAAATCCTTAACTTTTATAAAATTGCATATCTGTGTGTTACCGTTTATTAAAATAATTAACAGTCCTAGAATTTAAAAAACTAATTTCAAATATAGTTTTTCGAGACTGATGTTTTATCATAAATTTAATTTTTGAAATCGAGTCCTTCGGGATATAAAATTAAACTTATCCTTAATTAAAAATTAAATCAGTATAAGAAACGATTATCTTCATGGTCAAAGCCCTAAACTAGCCTTTTTTTGATTCATACCCATTATTACATGTTGACCCGAAATGCATGATTGAAGAAAAAAGTATGTTCTGCGGGTATTTAAAATTTCATTTTTCTGGAATGCATGTTTTTCATAACGATGGTTTAAGGTTTTAATTATAATTGGATTGTTTTTAAGATTATACACTTATTTTCTATCTTATCGATATTAAAATTAAAAATCGGCCCTCGGCAGAAATAGCTGCTGTTTGTAGGAATTACATAACATTCTATCTAGTTTATAATATAATTATGAATAAACTATAAAAAAGTAATGGTAAAATCAAAAACAATGAAACCTTTTCACTTGCTGCAGTAAATTTAGCAGACAAAATTTCGGATTTTTTCAGATATCTATCAACATCATTAATATCGCCAAAATTTTTTAATTCATCCACTTGCTTTGAGTATACTTCCAAATCTTCCGCAAATCGGTCTTGTTTTAACTAAAATTGATCATAACATAACATAAAATATTATTAATTATGATTATAAATATGATTTATTCGTAAGGAATAATAATTCCTATTAGGGAAATTAAATTTGATTTTAACTTAAACATGAGATTATTATTAGTGGTAAGTAAAAATAAAAATGATGTATAATTGCTCAAATTAAAATCTAATGTTAAATATAGAGTTAAAATTTCCATATATAAAAAGTACATGAGACTACCTTTAAAGCGTCCTGAAATTGTACTTTTTTGTCTTTAATAATAATGTCATGTTCATCAAAAATTGATTTAATTCTTTCATTCCACAAAAATACGTTTGAATTATTTTGCATATCTGCTGGTGAAAATGTAGAATTATCAATTAAAAATAAAAGGCGATCCTTTGAATTGGCAAGTTTTTGTTCCAATTTAACAATACTTTGATATTTTGCTACTGAAATATATTTTTGCAATTGTACCAATTCTTCAGTATTGGCCGGTGTAGTCAATGCCTTCTCAGCAATCTTTTCGTACTCTTGAGCTAGACTAAAATAATTAATTATTAAATTATATATGATGTGAAAGTATTTATATGGATTATCATGTTTATAAAAAGCAAACTCTATATTAGCTTTTTGGTGATCATGAATCATTTTATTCAAAATTACGTCAGACAAATATTCCGCTCTTTTTGTAAGTGCTTTGATAAATAAATCACAGCTAATCTATTAAAAATATTATTTTAATATTTTGATAATATGGATTAAGTACATTGGGTATAGCAATAAATACATTGATAAAGTTCGAATTGTGGAATTTGGACATTTAAATAGTTTTGATACACTCATGCAACCCATGACGCGACGAAAAATATAAATGTCTGCTATCTAGCCAGGGAAAAAATTTTGTTAGTAAAAACCATTTTTTAAACACGAAACGTGTGTCCACAATGACATTTTAAGCGGATGGTGGATAACTTTTTCTTTAGTTCAACCTAAGCTCAAATTAAAATGGCAGGGTTCGGCACATCTCTTAAAAAAGATGCAAATACATACAATGGTATATAATAATTTTTACATAATTGACATAAATTACTTCAAATGTTCCCAATCTAACGCTTTTTTCGGTATTATATTTTATTTCATTAGAAAGTCTTTCGTATTTATTATATTCTCTACTGTATTCAAAAAAATCTCTATTTTCTGATAATAGCATGTTTATTTCATTTTCAATTTCTTTCTCTATCAAAAAGTTGTATTTATCAAATTTTAATATGTATCTTATTGGCGATTTTGAGTCTACTTCTATTAAATTTTCAATTGCTTCCAAATTATGATTTATTACAGAGTCCAATATTATCGGTTTTAATTCAGTTGATGAGTTATCCTATAATTTATAAATTTACCAATTAATACATCAATATAAAGTATTATCTCTCTAATTCGCCAATGTTGAGACTTAATGTTAAGGTGGAATGGAGAAGCGATAGACTTATAAATCCTTAATTATATAATATGCTTTGCAATATTTGTTTGTGTGTGTGGATGTTACCGTTTATTTCAATAACTATCAGTCTTAGAATTTTATAAAGTCCATATTTCAATTACAGTTTTTTCCGAGGCTTAGCAAAATCAATTTCAACCTACTAAACTCACATCTCACGGGTCAAAAATCCAAATTATCCTTTTTTTTGAAACTTAAACGAATTCGAGAATTTAAAAAAATATATACTCTGATACGGATTTTAAAATCATAAATTTAAAATAAAAAAATTTATTTTCAGGGCCAAAACCACAAATTATTTTTTTTTATATTAAAAAAGACCTAGAATTTAACAAAATAACAGGTGGTACAGTTGTATCCTTTTAACATACACAAAAAATTTCAATCTAAATAAGTGACGCCTTCACGGTCAAATTAGCATTTTAGTATTCATATATTTTTTTCAGAAATATTTTATTAAAACAAAAAATATGCAATAATTAACGGTCAGAAAATTTAAAAAAAACATGATTCGGATAAAGCTTAATCCAGTTGATATATATACAAAATTTCAACCCCAGAAATTTACGCATTCCCGATAAAAAATAATTTTTAATATATCATAACCCAATTTTTTTCAAATATTTTAATTAAAATAAAAATAGAAAATGTAAATATTGATCCTACAATTTAAAAAAGAATGGGCATTGAACGTCTACACATTTCCAATAAAGAAATATATGTAAAAGTCTATATAATTCATTCCTTCGTAATTTTTCAATCTCAAATTCTTATTTTCAAAACATTTTGTTTAAAATTTAAATTAAAACTAAAACAACGAATTACTAAAAGTGATACACCTTTGTTGTAATAAATTAAATCAATATTAATTGAATTATTATCAAACAAGTTTGGGAAACACTCCTCTAAAAGATTGATAATAGTGATTAGTAGGATTTTTAAGTTAGATTTTCAACATGAATTTATTTTTTTGGCAGAATAAAAATGTTCCCTCGGCAGAGTTAGGTACTGTTTGTACGTAGTACATAGAAGTCAAACTAGTAATACATAATTACATTGCATAATTTTATATATTGCTAATAATTATAATTAACAATATAAAAATGTTACTTTAATGCATTTTACTGTGTACTCTTAAATATAGATTAATAAATAAATTAACTATTAGAAAATTCTATTAATGTTAAGATTTTGACCACTATAATTTTTAGATTATTTATTTTATCAAATAAAATAGAAAAATCACCCCAAGGGGACGATTCGCCACCGTTGATAATCCCTGATATAGAGCTATAGTAAATTAGTAAACCAACCAACAAAGCTTGGTACAATTTTTTACATTGAACAAAACAGACCAGCTGATTATTTAAAAATTTAAAAGTACCCATTCTGAATATAATTTTGTTTCAATTCTTGGAATTCCATCCAGAGAATGAATCATTGTTTCAAAAAGATTTTTCAGGATAGTTTTAAATTCTTCAAAAGTAGGTTCAAAAATTAATTTTCCATTTTTCAATATTAATTGTATTATAAATCCAGGATGCTGGTAAATGTTAAGATTATTCTAAAATAAAAATATTAACATGTAAATAAGATAAAATAAATAATCAACATGAATAAATACCATTAATTTAAGTTAAAATTCACTGGAAAGCCAGTTTTTAGTCATAGTGGAAGATGTAAATATTTTTATTGATTTCGACAAACATTTTCTCTTATTTGTCCATAAAAATTACTTTTGGGTTCATTTCAAAGTTTCCAAAAAAAAAATTATTTTTTAATAACATAACTTATATTATAAAATGTACTATAAAAATGGATTTTTCTCAGTTGGAAAATTTTAACCGGATGGTATCATTTTTTTAAAAATAAAATCACTCTAGCATTTCAAAAAAAACTTTATACTGGACGATTTTTAAAATATTTAACATTCTCTTGAATCCCAGCCTCAGAAACTTACATCTTCATGGTCTAAACCAGCCTTTGTCAACCCTTTTTCACTGTGAACCCTTACGATGACATTGAAAAAAACCTGTTGTTTATTGTTTAAATGTTTATTTTAAATTTAATGTGTCTCTGTTACCGTTTATTTAAAAACCCACTTGCTAATACAATTTTTCAAGAGTGATGCAGTATCGTAAATTTTATTTTCCGAAATTAAGTTCTGAAGAGTCATAAATCCAATTTTATTATTTAAAAAATAAAATCAGCTCCAAAATTTCAAAAAAAATATATTGTGAAACGCGTTTGAAAGTCATTAATATTTCGTAAATTTCAGCATCAGAAACTTACATCTTCATAGTTGTAATGAAGTGTAATTCATTTTGTATTGTTATATATATTATCGTAAATAGTTTTCAGATTAAATTTAATAATCTTAAAACTTTATTTCATTTAATTATTACAATAGTAAAAACTCAAATTATCCTTTTTTTAAATAGTAACAAAGTCGCCAAATTTTATTAAATATAAATTCTGGGATAGTTTTGAAAATCATAATCATTATCATAAATCGCAATCCCTAAAAAATGCACTTTTTGAAAATGACAATGGTTGCTATCTAACCACAAATTAGCAAACAGACATTCAATTTTAATAATAATAATAACATAACTAAAGGATTACTATTTCATTTTATCAATTATTATTATTAGTTTCAATATGTTTTGAGTAAACATTTTTTATTTTATGATAAATATTATGATAATATTAATAAATAATAAATATAAGCCACTACACAATAAAATGTAAATTATGTTATAAATTCAAATTTAGAAACAAAAACACTCAAATTGTTAAACAAATGCCTGTCTCGTTGATCTCAGTTTGATGACCTCTGTTATTATTAATACAGTTAAACTGAACACTTTAGAATCAATAATAATTAATTTACCCTCGATTAATACATATCTATTAAATTAGATTACCGATGGACTAACTATCATATTTGTGTAATCTTTCATTGAATTCAACAATAAACTTTGAACATGGTCGACCATTAAGGCCGCAGCGCAATCGTAAAATTTAATTAATCTTGTGCTATCTTGATTATTTGGGACAATTTTACGTTTGTTTCCTTGATAAAATATATTTTGTATTTCTGGAAGCCACCTAAAATTAATAATTACTACTAATTGTATACACTAGGGTGTAACACCCATCAAAGAATCAAGGGCAATTAGCACTAAAAGTGTGTACTTTTAAAATAGAAAAACTAATTCGCAATCAAAAATATTTAACGCTATCTATTCGAGTTGCGTTTGTCATTTTAAATATTATGAAGACATTAAAACTGCACTTTATTTTAACGGAAATCGGCGTTTGAGCTTTTAAACGTGGTACCGCCTTTATAATACTGTTCTCCATGTTTAGTTATACAGTTTATTTTTTTAAATTTGTTTCTAGCTCAATTTTTTTGGATTTTATTAACGATTTAATTTCTCGAATTCTAGTTATTTATAATATAATAAATTCATTCAAATACAAGACATTCACATTCTTGTTAATCATGTTTGCAATGAATATGGTCAATACAGAGATTCCATAATATACCAAAATTTATTAGATATTTTTTGTTAAAATAACTTTTAACTTATTTTTCAGAAGCAATAGTTAAATTAATTTTTCACAATATATTCGGGAAATTTTTTTTCATAATAAAATTCTGAATTAAACATTTTTCGATAATTATATTTAAATTTTATTCAATGCATATATGAATTGCATATAATTTAGCAGCTATGACCATTTAAAAGAATAATTTCATTAACATTCTGTTCCTTCTATTGGTTTCATGAGATGTACCCTAAATTAATATATACTTTAATAATAATGCATGTATTTAATATATACATTATTTATATTTGGGGTCGTCAACCAGTGGTCACATATTAATTTTAATGGCCCTTTGAGTAAATGATTTATTTTTAAATTTTTATCAATCAATATATAACCGTCATAAAAAATGGGATTAAAATTTTAATTAGAATGCATTGTTACATTAATTAACGTGAATAATAAATTTATCAAAATTAATCATGATTTGATATTACCTACGCCAAAAATCTATTTGTTTGTATTATAATAAAATATATCATGTGTAAAGTTTGATAAAAGTGTCTACGAGATGAAAAAAATTGCCGAACCCTGATTTACATTAGTGTTAATAATTTACCATTAATATAGCTGCCCCTCGTGTTGAAATTAATTTAGAGTCACATACGCGTAACATATTAATTTTAGAATCATCTTTCTCTTCAAATATATTTTCTTCAGTTGACATATCATAATTAAATGATGGACTACCATAAGATCCATTGACGGGCCATACGACAATTTTTCTTTTTAATATAATAGTTTTTTTCACTTTAACTGGTACCCAATATTTCTTTTATATGTGGATTATCATTTTGTTCTCTGGCCATATAACCTGTTCCTATTTTTTGCTTCTCGAGAAAATTTATATCTTCACTAAGTGTCTTGCTTTGGTCGAATTTGGCAACCTCAAATAAAGC
>LWCA01000729.1:0-19577 GCA_001642005.1 Intoshia linei | reverse complement strand
TTGTCAACTGTTCCACCTATATCGAAACGTTTTCTTTTTCGAGCGATAACTTCACTGTCAGTGAGGTTTGAGTGTTTTATATTCTTATGATTACGTAGGTTTGGCTTTATGCTATTATTGCATAAAACGCCGAAAAGTAAATGTACTGAGGTTTTTTGGTTTCATCTGCATCATTACGACAGGTAAAACCAAATTCTACGTAATTTTTATTTCATTGTCTTTTAGACATCTTTAGAAAAGGTTAAAAACTCTATGATAATTTATATATTAAAATACATAATGTGTATACCTTAAAAAAGTTGNTCATTGTCTTTTAGACATCCTTAGAAAAGGTTAAAAACTCTATGATAATTTATATATTAAAATACATAATGTGTATACCTTAAAAAAGTTGAAAATACAAAATTAATTTAATTATTAATTAATTTGATTGTAAATTATTGTGAATAAATTCAATGGGCGTTAATTATTAACTTGACTTAATAAGTATTAACAAGATGAAATTATGTCTTATATCTAATCTTTTTGTTGATAATAAAAATATCAATTATGTAATTTCACTCATTTAGAAAAAAAATTGAAAATAGCTCTGTGCACCCAAAAATTTATTATGCACCCCCGGTTAAGAACCACTAATCTAATGAAAGCATCCATAAGTCTTCGACATTGCTTGGTAGTCTAATTTTAATATTTTATTATATGTGCCACATATTGTCTATGATATTTATATCACGACTCTGTGGCGGCCAGTTTTCTAAGAGTTAATCCTTCTTGAACGTAAACATTCCATACTTTTTAAAAACTTATGGCAAGGTGCATTATCCTGCTGAAAAGGGATATTCTCAAGAAAAAAATTGACGTTATGTAAACAAAATTCTTATGTATTCGTTGAAATCTACATTACAATTGCACCCTACAAGAATTCATCCTCCATTATGTCAAGGACATCTTAAAGCATAAAAGTATACAGTAGTCTTTGATCATGTCGAATACCACCCATACCATTATGGAAGGAGAATATTTTAATGTATTTGTAGTGTATTTGAATTTTGCTTTTGTCGGTAAATATAACCTTGGACTAATCCAAATCACTCCATGCCAAATGTAATCGACACCACAACAATTTTTTTATAATATTAATATTAATTATAATGTTACGCTTCGATAATAATGGTTTTTAGCAGATATTCTTCCGAATAGGTTGTTTTTGCGAAGATATATTCTTACTGTTTCTGTGAATATAGTCACAGATGATCCAAATTAGTTTCTTTTCACATTAGATGCGGTTTTACTGGGGAAACTTTCGAGATTCGTCGCATAAAAGACGTTCATCTCTTATGGATAGTATAGGAGAACGGCCCGACATTGGCTTATCTTCAATATATTGTATACTATTGTATTTTTTAATTATTTCGATAACAGAATGCCTTAAAATTTTAAGGTCTCTATAAATTTTGTATTGGAAATCCCTTCTTTGTGGAGCTCAATTATTTTCTTTTTAATTTTTAATATGCTAGTCCTGATGTTTAAAATAAAATGCAATTTATAATGAATAACATTACAAAATTAGAATATGTACATTTAAAAAAAAACCGTGTGATTTTCAATTGTATTTATGCTTATTTTTACAAAAATTGTTAGGGGTTCAAGACTTTCGACCGATGATATAATTAAATAATAACTTTAAAATTTAAATAGATAAATATTGAAAGTAACCATGAAAATAGTGATATATTTTTCAATATAATATTTATTTGTTTACATAATGGTTTTTAAATTACTAAAAACGATTTACTAGTTTTTGTGCTATCCAACAAAATCTATCATTTTGTTTGGGTTCCAAGACTTTTGACCGGAACTGTATTATCAACCAATATTTTTCAAATTAAAAATGAAAAAGTAAAATAATCATACTACAATTTTTAGGATTGTACTGTTTTTACTTTATTTTTAATATTATACACACATTCTGTCTAAAAAAAAAATTGGATCACATATTACACAAATGTTAACAAAATAAATTTAACGTGGAATAATTCACTTTAAATTAAAAAGTAATGTGATATGACGGATCCACGTGTAACAAGTTTGGAACCACTCCTTTAATTTATAATAGTGAAAGGAGCATTTTTAAGTTAAATTTTATCATTGAATTTATTTTTTTGGTAGAATAAAAATATCTGCCCTTGGCAGAGGTAGGATGCTGTTTGTACGAAGTACATAACAGTCAAGCTAGTTGTAAATATAAATAATTATTTATTTGTTTCTTAGATTATTGGCACTGAATATAGATGAAGACGCTGAATTATGCCAATCATTTAATGATGCTGAAAGCTTTGAAAGTGATTTTGGAGATCATTCTACTAATGACCAACAATTATCTAACCAGATGGATAAATTTAATGGCTAGATTTTATTTTATTATTATGTTCAGTTTTTAAAATCTGTCTTTCGTTGTGGGAACTTTTAAACATATTTGTTAAAATATAATTTATTTAATTTTGTGTATTAACAAAAGTGGCGATGGTTTAATTTAATGAGTTTAATTCACCAAATTAGAACTATACTAATAACTAAACTGTTTTCCACGGTCAGTACACCATGTATTATTTCAATGAATTTTCAATATGAAAACTCAACAATTTTAAATTTTAAGGTATCGTTTTTTTTTTATTTTCAGGGATGCTGGAAATTATTGATCTGGCTAACGGGGGTGCTAAATTTAAAAAAGCATTATAACAAACTTATTTCTTTATTTTCAAACCACTCTTGAATATTTTGATAGGTGCACGGAAGCATTATATTGTTGAAATACATCAAAATGTTCCCTACAAGAAGTTAATAATCTCAGATTATTTCAGTGTATCTGATCAAATTCATTATCCCACTTACAAAGCATTATTCAGACTTGCAATTTTTCCAATTTGCAACCCATACGATAACACCTCTTCCTTTGCTTTATTGGTGTATTCTCGACAGCACATGCAAATTTGAATATCTCCAATAATTTGCTGCACCACATTGAACATCTAAATTCAATCTTTTTCATCCGGAAAAAAAATATGACTGCAATTCGTAGGCATGTTATTTCTGGTAAAAAGTAAACGCATATTTTTGTGGAAGTTGAGAGTTGTGAGAAATTGATTTTACTTTTTGCCTTGTGATGCTCTATTGATGAGGTTTAAAATAGTTCAATATGAACAGGAAAGATTAATTTCCTTGAGTATGTCATCAAAAGGTCATTGAATTGATAGCCTTTCGTGTAACAGATCGAATTGTTCGTTCATCTAAAGCTAATGGACGGCCAATTTTACATTTTTGTTTTACGAAATTATTTATATTATGCTTACTTCTGTTTTTTGTTCAAAAAATTTCAAATACGGTTCTATTCGCGAAAATTAAATTTGAAATATTTGCTTTTTCCTTGCACGTTAATTTTTTCTCCATTAGCGTTATGATAATATACGATATATTAGCTTGACTGTTTTGTACTTCGTACAAGCAGCAACTAGCTCGGTCGAGGGTGGACATTTCTAATTCTACAAAAAAAATGTTACATATAAATGCCTATTCACAATTATCTATCTTTTAAAGGAATGGTTACTAAACGTGTTAAGAAAATTTTTTATTTTTAAATTCTAGGACCATAAATTATATTCAATGTTGTTTTTGTTAATGAAATAATTTCTCAAAAAAAGAGTATACTAAACTAAATTTACTAAATTATTATTACTAAACACTAAATTTTTGACTTTATTGAACATGAAAGCTTAAAAATTTTTTTTCGAGATACAATTCTGTAGTATTCAAAAGTTTTAAAATTCTAGATATTGACATGACTGTTTTTACATAAATGAACTTATTGGTTTAATTGGATTAATAATTTAATTATATGATCTTGAAATTTATGCCACAAGATTCATTATTTGCGTCGACGTGTGGATTACTTCCCACACAATTGATAGTTTATCAGTTGACCACGGAAAGCGTCTACATAACGTGATTAAGGTTAAACTTTTTGAATAAAGGCTATAAAGGTAAGGACTACGTTGAACTTCTGTCAGATTTTTTGTGGTGGATTTCTGTAAATCATTAATATGTAGATATATTATTTGTTTATATAAAATTTTAATAAATATACCAATATTCCAGCAATTTTGTGTGTCATTAGAATGTTTTTCCATCATTATTTTCATTTTTTTCAGTTTATTTCTTAACTTTAATATTTTTAAATTAAACAATCAATTATGAATATATTAATAAATTTATAATAATTTATTATTTATAATCTAGCTGTCTGACTTAATATATAATATCTATAATAATATTAATAATATCTGGCTTATAAACTTATTATTTATAAGCTATATATACAAAAAGCTAAAAATTACAATTCATACAGTTATCTTCACATATTACACACAATAAATTTTTTTATATAATATTTTATTAGGTTAATTTATTTTTTAAGTAAAATTAAAATAGTCTTCGAAAGAACTAGGTACTGTTTGTATAAAGTATATAATAGTATGTTCAATTTAGTTTTTTTAGAAACTCAGTACAATAAAATTCAGTAAAAAAATTTTTTTTTAAAACTTAGTAAGTACTAAGTACTTAATTTTACAAAATAATAAAAAGAACTTTTTTTCAAATTTTAGTAAAAGTACATTAAAAAATTTAATTAATTTTCAGTTTTCGTTCACAAAAATTCAAAATTAATATTTCATTTTAGTCAATAAATGAATTAATATTCTTCGTTTTATAAACATTATAAATAAATCAAATTAAGCAGACGTTGAACGATATCTAAATTTAGTTTACTTTCATTTGGCGCAATTATTTCACTCAGCAAAAATTTAAAAATTGATGTTTTATTGCTGTATATATTAACGAGAAACTACTGTAATACTGAGTAAACTTTATTAACACTGTGTAAATCAAAAAAATAAAGCGTATAAATAAATTATTACTTATAAAAATTTATTGTGGTCAATACAGAGTTTCCAGTAAAATATTTGTAAAACTTGTTTAAATTTTAATTTTTGGATAATCTTTATAAATAGAAGTTTATAAATTTTGATTAATAATTCTAAATGATTTCTAATCAATTATTAACACTTGTAAATATATTTTTTCTTATTAAAATAAAAGTTTAATTATTAATATCGACTATATTACGTGTTAACATGTAACTGCTCGCTCAAAAATGTATTATGTCTCAATTACATTAATGATATGACACTAATACAAATTTTTACACGTTAGTGATTATTTTACTTGCATAAATTCCAAATGTAATTTCAAAGACTGAACATTAATTAAAAAAAATTGGATTCTATCCAATTTTTATAAAATACTTTATGTTTAATTATTTACATAATATATTATATATCATAATAATATTTTATAGGTGAGGATCCAACCACATTATTTGGTAATATGGATAATAGTAGAGGTAACGTTAGAATTTTATCTGGTGAAACAACAAAATGTGTGGCTGAATATGATTTTATTCCGGAAAATACTAATGAATTAAAATTTAATGAAGGCGACATCATCACAATAATAGAAAAAATTGACAACAATTGGTACATGGGGGCATTAGACGGAAAGGAAGGAATTTTTCCTAAAAATTTTGTCAAGTTGGTGTAAACTAAACCAAACATCTTTATTGACACAGATATCCAATACAGGATAGCACTGATGTTTGTCTTTCATTTGTATAATACTAAATTAATTACATCTTTTATTCCATTTTGATTCTATACAGGTTAGTTTTAAATTTCATCGTTGAATAGATTGTATACCGAGTTTATCACATAATACAATTATTGATCGCTATAATTAGGCCATTATATCATAATACGAAATTTTACAGTGTTCCTATTTTAAATTTAAATAATATCAAGGTTACTATCCAGTTTTTTACTTCAGAACATTTTGGTATCACAAGTTTTATTTCATTTTCAAAGTTGGTTCTGTTTTAAATTATCAATTTTTTCATTTTTAAGTTGAAGATTAAATTAAAATGTGTACTGAAGATAGTATAGATATGAGTACTCACGCTTATTATATGGATTTGGACCAGGGGCAATGTAATATAATAGCCACATATGTTTGGATTGATGGAAGTGGTGAAAATGTTCGTGGTAAATCGAAAACTATAAGATCAACAAAGAAAAATATTTCAATCGAAGGTTATATACGTATAAAATGATGATATTTTTTGTTTAGATTTTCCAATATGGAACTTTGATGGAAGTTCTACTGGACAAGCATCAGGTTTAAACTCTGATGTTTATTTGCATCCTATAGCAGTTTATAACGATCCCTTTTTTCGTGGAAACAATAAATTAGTTATGTGTGCAACTTACGACTATGAAAATCGACCCACTAGTTAATTAATATTGTTTTAGTTTTAAATTATTAAATAGGTACAAATCATAGAGATAAAGTTGTTGCGATTATGGACCAAGTCCGCGAACAACGACCATGGTTTGGAATTGAACAAGAGTATACGATGCTTTCAAAAAATAAAAAACCATTGGGATGGCCTGACAATGGATTTCCAGGACCACAGGGACCTTATTATTGTGCTGCTGGTCAAGGAAATGTTTATGGTCGTGCTATTTCGGATAGCCATTATAAAGCTTGTCTTTATGCTGGTTTAACTGTCTCTGGAACAAATGCTGAAGTCATGCCTGGACAGGTTATTTTAATATGCCCATTTTCTTAGGTGTCTTCAATTAGATTTAGAATCTTTAATGTACTGCGCGTTTATACAGTTTATTATATGGATTTTAATTTTTATGTAGGCCGTTGAGTTTTATTTGTTTACTACTGATGCCTATTGACTATTGATGCCTGTTATTCTGACATTAATAAATAAATAAAACTTATGAATCAATTACTATTGAATAGTGTCTTGCAAGAGACAAAAATTTTGATTTTATTGACAATAATTCAATATTTTTTTAAATCGGTCACCTCATTTTGAATATATTCAATATTAGGAATTTTAATCTACAATACATGTATTTTAAACAATTTAAATATGAAACGTACTGTACAAAAATGTATATTTTAGCTCAGGGTTAACTATCATTTTGAACTCGTTTTTCGGTGTACAATGGACATTTTTGATTCATGAAAATTTTTTTAAAAATTGTGGAAGTCTATAGTACTTAAATATAATTATTTCTGTCTTAACATAAAATGAAAATTACTTATTTATTTAATGATTCACTGATATTTATTATTTTTCTTCAACTTCCTGATAATGACGAGTATTTTTTTAGTTACGTTACTCAAAGGTTTGTTGTTGTCTTAAAGTGTGAAATACACAAAATGTTCAATTAAGTGTTGTATTAATTTTAAAATATTAGATAAACGATGAAATATTTATTTATATTTCATTTTTAGTGGGAATATCAAATTGGACCAGTCGAAGGCATTGCAATGGGAGACCAGCTATGGATATCTCGATACATTTTGCAAAGAGTTGCTGAAGATTTTGATGTTGGAGTATCTTTAGATCCTAAAATTGTTCCTGGAGACTGGAATGGTTCAGGTGCTCATTGTAATTATAGTACGAAACGAATGCGTGAAAGGGATGGCATCAGGTGAGACTATGCATTACATGTAGTTACTCAGTGTAGATATATTGAAGATGCAATAAAAAAGTTGTCGTTGAATCACGATGAACATATAAAAGAATATGATCCCAACCAAGGAAAAGACAATGCAAGAAGATTGACGGGGCTTCACGAAACCGCATCTATAGATAAATTTTCGTCTGGTGTAGCCAATCGCTCAGCAAGTATTCGAATTCCACGTCAATGTAGTTATGATGGATTTGGTTATCTGGAAGATAGACGGTTTTTTATATCTCATTTCTGATAAGCAATATTTAAATCAATTTTTAGACCCTCTTCAAATTGTGATCCATATAAAGTCACTGGAATGTTGGTTAAAACGACGTGTTTTTAGTCATGAACATTTTATTTAACAAAATATATATTTAATTATTTCTTTTTGAACAAAACGAATTGTGGATTTGAATTTTTCTTTTCTTTTAAGCCGTGGTTTACCTCATTTGTTTCAAATTTATACATATGGGAGGAAACTATTGGTTTTCGATGGATAAAATTTAATAACATGGGTTTTTGATTCATTTTCATTTGATTATCCAAAATTCGTTTTGGTTTCGGTTTTAATTCTGAATTAGTATTGTATTTGAGTAGCAATTCTTTTTTGTTTTCATCTTTTTTCAGAAGAGAGTTGTATTTGACTTTAAAATTGTTTCTTTTATTAGAATTTTCGCTATTTATAACTATACTATCCGCAGAAAGTCTATGATTTCTCACTCTAAAAACTACATTTACAAAATTAGAGATGCAGACTTTACCGATTGGTTTTACCAAATAACTGTCCCGTATTGAGCTAAATCAAAATATTAATTACATGTACATTAAATAAGACTTACAGAGTTTTGCTGTGGCGGATGCTTTGTATTTCTGATTAAATATTTTGAGGATAGTGAATCTTCGGTGGGAATATATCCGTTAGAATTTCTATAAGATCCATTTTCAATTTTATACAATGTATTTTCTGTAATGTCTGTGTTTCTTGGTACAGAAAAACTTTTAGAAGCAGAAATTGAACTTTTATCACATTTAAAGTTATTCATATTACACATATACTGTTTGTTAATATTAAATTTTAAATCCGAATCATCTTGCTTAATACTTTGATTAGATGAATTTTTTATATTGGTTTGAGAATTTGCTTCGAAATTGTTTAAATTTGGAGATTTAAGTTTAATCAAAAAGTTACTATATGATTTTTTATCCATAATAATTTTTTTTCCGTCAAAATTAAAATTTTTATTTAATTTTGTATTAATACTAGAATCCATTACATTTGAAACAGAGTCATGTGAAGTACTGGATTCTTCTCCAAATGAAGAATAATTATCTTCGTCGCCACTGACATTATCATAAATTATGCATTTATAATTTCTATACTTTCTTAAGCGTCCTTCTAAGTGCTGCAAAGTCCTTTCTATTTCAATGTATAAATAACGTATTTTATCGTTTGGGTCGATCACATGATAAATATCAGAAACAATATGGCTATTAAATTCTTGATAAATTTCATCGTATTCACTACGTACCTTTTTTATGATAGATGATAAATTTTTTATGGACACTTTATCATTTTCATAAATGGTTTTTATCATTTGTAGCTGCGATTGTAAAATTACCGCTTTATAAAAAAATCTATTACTAAGTTGAAATTTTGCATTTTCCTGAGAATTTGATAAATTTATATTTTTTATGTCATCGTGGTTGTATTGATTGTAATTTGAATAAATATTATCTTGTTTTAAATTTTTTTGGTGACAATTTTTTATTTCCAAATCATGAATTTGAAATTTTAAATTGGATATAGTTTTTTTCAACTCAGAAACTTGTCTCTCATATATACTTACTAAATATTCCAAATTCGAATTGTAGCTTTTGATTTTACTGTTTTTATCATTCATTTGATAATTTGAAAAACTTTCGGGCATTTTTTGTTGAAAATTTTTTTTTTTAATTTTTGGTTTAGGAAGTGTATTTGTTTTGAGGTGTTTATTTACATCGGAATCATACATGTGTATTGTATCATCATCACTACGGCGCATTGAAATGTTTGATTTAAGTGAAATGGGTGAAAAATTAGTTTCACGATCTAAAAATTCATTAAGAGAATTTTGGTACCCGTTAGCTTCTTTAATACTATTTTTAAACTTATAAGGTTTTGTATTATTTAAAGAAAAATTTTTGGTAATAGACTTGATTTTTTTCGATTTTTCACCATCAAAAGAAAGAGAATCATCAGATAAATAAATTATCGAAACACTAGATAGAGATTTTTCAGAATCATTATCATCTTTCATTTTATCCAAGTAGTCTAATAATAGAATTTAAAAATAAATACAAATATTTTAAATAATACATGATAAAAAAAAATTCATAGTCGATACAGATATAAGCTGATTTATTTTATTATTATAATTATTTTAAATTAAAAAAATCTTTGCAGTAATTGATTAATGCAAATTAAATTGTTTTGTCATTGGTTTTAATTATAAAAAGGTGAAAAAACCACAATACAATCAATTTTGAGAATAAAAATATGCTGAATTACCAATACCAACATTGAAGGGTATGAATATAATTTTTATCAAAAAAATTGAGTCAACGTAATATTGTAAATTAGGATATCCAAATAGTGGAAAATATTACAATATATTATAAATATTTACAACACTTTAAAGATAATAGAATCAAAATAGATTTATAATAATGTATTAGAAGATTGAAAACTGGAAATTTTTTTTTGTTTTCTTAATAAATAATGGCATAGATGAAACAAATATACCCAAAAAATTGACCAAATAACCTCTCAATAATTTCAAATTTTGGTTAAAAAAATACCACCAAAATAAATTATTTCAGAATTTGATAAAAACTTTGTAATAAATACTTTGTACTAATATATTTTATACTTTACTTATACTTTATACTAAGTACTTTGTAAAAAATTTGAAAACGATTTCTGTTTTAAAGTAACAAAAAATGTAAAAAGAAATGTTTGCGTTACTTATTTAGTTAAAAAGCATTAATGTTTTCATTAAAGTATATTAAAATAAATATCCAGAGAAATGTTAACTTCAAACTCATATTCACTATTGTACAGAGGTGGCAGTTCTTAATTTTTTTGGTATAAAACATTCCTGGATAGATAATAAAAATAAAACACCTAATTTCTTTAAGCCTATAAACAATGGTATATCTGTGTCTGTCATAGTTTTAGTTAAAAAAGCCGTATTGTGCAGATCTTGATATATGATAGGTACTACAAATCAACATTATACATCAAAATTAAGCCTGATAAAAAGAAAAAGTGATTTTTCTGATTTTATTATATTATCCATTAAAATTTAACGAAATTTTTACCAACCCTTTAAACTCCGTTTAGACTCCAAACTTGTTCAAAGAGTTCCAGATTGGGTCTAAAATGTATGGCTGGGTTCGTGAGATTCAAATAAAATAAAAAAATATTGTTTCAACTTTTGTTTATTTTTATAGGATAATTTTTAATATTTATTACATAGTTGCCAGATGTTGGGAATTTATCCCAAAGCCTCGACGAGAGCTACATTATTATTTCAAAAATCTCACTTTTATCCCAAAATTAATAAAACTTGAAAAAAAAATACCATTTCAAACCCTCAGGGAAAAATCAAGTTTTATCAATATTTTTTCAATATTTTTTTAAAAATTCAGATTTTACCAAATCTTATGGGCAACAAATTCCTTAACTGAAGTTGAATTAATAATTTCCCAATTTCATTAAAAGCGCACAAAGCGAGGGATGGAGTCCTCAAATGTAATCGCACTAATCGAAATAATTTTAACCGCGTTAATCGAAATCTCATTAATCAAGAGTTACTGTATAATATTTTGCGCACCCCATCATTCTCAAATTTAATTTCATAAATCCTTCTAGTCTCATTTTTTAAAAATTTAAAAAGTATGAATAGACATTGAAAATGCCTGTTATACACAATTATGATATAATTACATTAATTTCCACTAAATTAATAATGGTGAGCGGCCTTTAATAAAATATAAATTACCAATATTAGATTCTTTAGTAAGTTGAGATTTTTTACATTCGGTAGTGTCAAAATTATTTTCAATTTTTCTGTCAAGTCTTGGCTTTAATTCAGTATCAGAATTATATATAGTATCTTCGAAATTGTCATCCAATTCTTCAGGTCCGTTCACTTCGGTGTCGATACTGTCCAAAATGGTCCAAGATCTATTGATAACAGGTAGATTTATATTTTGATGATTTTCATTTAAACTTCCCAAAGTAAATTTTTTTTTCTCTACAATATTTACGTTAGCCACATTTCCATTGTCAATATATTCAATTTTTGGCTCAAACCAATTCAATTCGGTTTGAAGAGAAGCCTCATTAGAGTTGTTGACAGAAAAAGATGTATCTATATTTTCTGTTTCATATTTGTTTGACATTTTTGGATTTTTTTTTTCGAAATTGGCACTATTTGACAATTGTAATAAATTTGTACATGAAGATTCATCTTGTCTTTTTTCTGTGTTATGTGACATGAATGATACTGATGATGGACATTTCAAATCATCATTGGATAATATTTTAGTTTGTGAAAAGTTGTTTATTGAACTATTTGTTTTTAAATCATTATCTAAAAGTTTACTTTGGATATGTATTTGGTTAGAACAATATCTAGTATCTATATTTTCAGTTTTGTAACAATCATTTAATGGAAAATTTTCTCTTTCTTTTTTGTAGCTCACGTATTTAACTATCGTTTCTGAATTAGGGCAGTTATCGTATCCAGTGGATTTACAATTGTGTTGCATATTTTGATGTGTTCTTAAACGAGAATTTTGGAATTGATTAAAATTGTTAGAATGTTTCAAATTTAAACGATTAAAGCTATCCAAAAGAATCTCCGGTTGCATACTTGCATTTGAATATTCGGTTAATCCTTCAACATAATTGCAATCAATTTCTGAGTATCCAATGCAATGGTTACATGTTTCATAATCTAAATTTAAAAGGTCTGTAGGTTTGGAATAATGTGGTTCTAAATGTTATAAATAAGTTTGCATAAGTTTTGATACCAATCTGATTTTCTGTTTTTTTTTTTAAACTTTCAAGATATGTTTCGTTGAACCACTCATTACTTGAACAATCTGTATCAGTTATATCAACGTGGAAAGGATATGGAAATTTTTTTTTATCCTTTTTTAAGGTGCGATCGAACCAACGCGGCATCATACGTTAACGATTCTTGATAAACAAATGATTAAACAAAGTACTGTTATTGTAAAATTGACCAGTATCCAACAAAGCTCTAACTATTTATATCATCATGTTTCTGAGAAACATGTCGATGTAGTATAAATCAATAGACTGAATTACTGTGATCTAAATATTTTAATTATTATTACGATTATTTGTTACAGTAGTAAATAATAAATACATTTAAGATATAGTCCATTAAATATTTTCAACAATTCATATTTATCCAAATTTTATCGTTCATTAGATTGCGTTGCCTCAGTTTAATAACAACTAAATTTTATCGACAATAAAATAATGGAAACTTTGAACAGCACTTTGAACAATACTTTGAATCTGGACTCTGACAAATACTTTATGAAGCATAGTTATGCTATACTTGGATCCATGGTGAAGTCGAATGATTCTGCACACAATTTAATCATTAACGAAATTGAACTTTTAAAGGATACGCTTCAATCAGTAGATGTTACCTTGTGTGAATTACCTAACGATAAAAATTTTCCCCATACTTGCTTTGTAGGTGAACTTGTGGTCATCATTGATAACACTGCATGTATATGCAAACCTCCATCTCATGGAAAAACCAATCAGGAAGGTGATGTAAGTTATACTTTTAAAAATATATTTATAAATATGATAGAATTAATCAGTCGTTCTTATATTAATAAGGCAACTACTTTTTCCAAAATTAATATTTATTACAAAATGAACAAAAAAAATCCATTAACCCATTAAGACATTGCGTCAATTTATATATAATTTAACCATACTAATTATTTGTTTGTGTATTTATACACTTTTCAAATGTAGGCCAAATGTCTCAAGCGGTGATTATCATTATTCAATCATATATACCAGTGATTCTCAACCTGCCAAAAACACAAATTATATATTTTTCGTTGACCTTAAATTAACATTAACATTTTTAAATGTATGTATAATATATCTTTCAGTGATTAAATTTGATTCATGTTATGGTTATTTTTTAAAAAGTTTCCCATTTTCTTATTTCATAACTTTCTCATATTTTTGAGATTATGTACAATGCAATGTAATTATGATGTATAAGATTAACTTTAACTTTAAATTTGTTAGATAAGTAACTTTCACTTGCATTGTATTATATAACTAACCCTACGGCCTCGTATGTCATACACAAGACTCGTATCGTTAGATAATTTTAAAAATTCTTAACTAGAAGTGTAAATAATTATTATTTCATGTTTTTAATGTTCGTGTTATAATACAAATAAGCCTATAACATTTTTATCTTTATTTTTGTTTATTTTACTATATAAATAATTATACAGCCATGGTGTGTAACATTTTAAATAATTCATTTGCTCTGGTCGGTTCAATCCCGGATCAGTTAACATTGAGTGAAAAAATTCGTAGTAACCATTTCGATATTAATTGGTCTCATGCTAAAGACGAGCATCATACAATAATGAGTATGTTGGCTATAGATCTCAAATTAACAGTATGCACTGTAAAATCTCAACAAGATAATAACTTAGAACTACTTTTTATATCCGATTGGCTTATTGTTATTGATGGGGTAGCCTTATTGTGCAGACCGGCCAATGTACTTATGGATATTGTGGATAATAATGTTAAATTGTATTAAAAATATAATTATATTTTAGATTGCGCTCATACGAGATTTGCTTAATGATTTCGGTCTAAATATTTTCGAAGTGGATTCGGACTGCGCGTCTGTTGTTGGTTCCGATGTTTTATGGACGGGTAATATAATGTATATTTATTACTTGTAATTTGTTATTAGGGAGTGAAATAATAGTAGGGTTGAATCAATATACAAATATTGAAGGTGCTCAGTTTGTGGCATCAATATTTACAGACTATTCAACAAGTATTGTAAAGATATCAGATCCAACACAACACCTAAAATCTTTAATTTCAATGATTAATTATAATGTAATGTGTGCAGCAAAAAATAAAATTACAGAAGAATTACTTTTGGTTAAATTAGTTAATGGTATATTTTATAGACTTTTAGGAAATGGAACGCGTAGGAATTCATGAATATAAAATTGTTAGAGTTACTGAAGAAGATGCTGTTAATTTGCTATCTACCAATGGCTGGCTATTACACGTTGATCCTTCTCAAATTCCAAATTCTATTGGGGTATTTTATGTTTAATTAATATAATTTTAATTAGATTTTAAACAACAAAATACATTTCAAGAAAAAATGTGTCAAATTTGAAGAATTGACAAAATTGGGACGAAAAATCACTGATTGTGTTGTTTTAGTTCCTAAAAATAAACATTTCGACATTTAAATATTTGGAAAATGTTTAAACTTTAAACTTCTTTAAATGTAAGGCTTTTTATTATGGGACACAATCGCACTCAATAAACAGCTAAATACATACAATTGTAAATTAATTACGATATATACACAATTAAATCTTTTTAGGGTTACCTTTTGAGTTGATGCATGTTTGAATTCGTCTAGCCCAGAAATTTCTAACCTTTTACATTACAGCGCTCTCACAGCGTCACAAATCTTAACTCACCAACACACCTTAATTTTTTTTATACACTTATTACGTTATTTTGTGCATGTTATAACTAGGGCAAGTTTTAGCCCATAAAATCAATTTTTTTCCATATTGAATACGAGAGAATGCATTTTAAACATATTTAGCATTTGTAGGCATTATTTAAATGTCAATAAAATGGGTCTAGGATAGGTTTGGTTCTACTAAAACTTTTTAATAAATAAATATACATGAATGTAATCCATGGAATTTATCTGCAATTTTACTAACCTTTTATTTTATCAAATTGATTAATATATTTAATATTTAAATGATTAATGTGGTGGTCACCAAGCATTGAAAATAATTGATTGCAATCAATTCTTTTGTTAACAATCAATGCATTGGATTTATAAAAAGAATTGGTGTCAATTCCAATTAGATTGGTTTTTAAATAGAGTTGGTTTTAGATTGGTTTCTGAAAACAATTGGTATTGGATTGGTTTTATTTTAATTAACAATTAAGGTCAATGTGCCCCGCGTTAGAAATAAGTTTGACGAACACTGGTTTATATAGATAAGATTCTAAGGTTTTCCGATAATATATTTTTCCAATCTAATAAATGGGTTTCAAATATAAAGTTCCTCGATGAATTGTGGGATGATCGATGCAAATATACAATTAACTATAAATATATAATAAAGTAATTTTATTTACAATTAGTTTAATATAAAAAAACTATATTATATCCATATTCTGAATTGTCTCAGTGTCCCAAAATTTTTTGTTGAGTTTTAGGAATAGGTGATTCTCCAAATTTGATGGTAATAATCGTTTCTTTAAATTTGTATAAGTAAATTCTGCCACATTGAAAAATTTTTCAATCATATCAAATGTTGGGACGATAAACTTAGAATTAAGGTATTCAGTATCATTTGAATTGGATTTTTTTTTATTATACTAAAAGCAAAATCACAATCCTCCTCATCAATTACTATAAATAATTAATAAATTATTACTTGAATCATTTATTTTTAATAATTTCACAGCTTTTAATTCAGGTTTAAGCAGCAAATGTTCATGATTATCAAGAATTTTCACAACTCATTTCTCAAAATGTTTGCTCAAAACAATTTTCGAATCTTCATTAAAGTATCTGCTCATAGATGGATATTGTATTACTAGTTCTTTAAAGATATTTCGTACATCAACCATATCTGTTGATATTCGTTGTAAAGTTAATGTTACGGAGTTAAATTATTCATGTGTGTTTGAATTCTTAATAAAGTATTAATTTCATTTTCATCCAATGTAAATTCGTGTATTGGGGCAAAAATTCCAAATAAAGTCTAAGCATAAAGTATCTAAATAAATAATAATAAGTAATTTTAAAGATTAGTTTACCTATTTATCATTTCAGCTGTCTTACTCTATCTTGTTACGTTCATTTGAACAGGTTTAAGTATAGTAAAATGATGCAAGGCAGCCGATAATTTAATGTTTTTTAATTCTGCCATTAAATTATTGACTTTCCTAATAATTGTACAATGTTATTTATGTAGTCTTTAATAGCCAAATTAAATCTATGACTTGCACATCCGACAAATGGTACACCACAAATTTTGCTGAGGGATTTGTTAGTTTCACAATTATCTCCAATCAATGCTACCACATTATCAAGTGTTTTATCAAAATTATTTAAAGTTTCTAAAATCAAATCATAATGAGATTACATTATGTAATCTATGCCATTTTTGGCTTAAGTAATTACTATATAAGAGTCAAATAATGAATAAATTTTATAAACAATGATATTTTCCCAAAAAAATTCCAAAATTAACATTTTAAAATTGTTCAGAAGGCCACACCAAATTGTCAATAAGGCTGTGCTATCCCACTCTGATCTACAAATTCGAAATACAGAAATATGTTTTCAATTTAAAATTTAAAAAATGACCCTCGGAAGAGTTAACTGTGTTTGAACGAATTACAAAACAGTCAAGGTGCTTACATTTATGCAAGGTACTATATATATGTAAGGATGTTACATTATAATATTAATTACATTGTGTAACTACATATATGTAGTATAGTTCAGTAAATAATTATATAAATATACTCTAATATAGTGTCAAACATACAGGACTTAAATAATATGATTGTAGAACTAAAATTGCTAATTAAACTGTTTTCTTTATTTGTTTAGAGTAAAAGGATTTCTTCATTTTCTTGTGAAGTACTTATTTAATTTCATAATAAAATTTTCTAATCCATTTACATTATTTTTTATTTATAAGCTTGAACAACTTAGTTTTTGTGTATAAAAAATCAACAAAGACAACCGACACACATGTATATTGAATTGTACGTTTCAGTAGAAATATAAGTAGTAGTAGAAACTGTAGACTAATTTACAATTCAATTCTTAAACATTTTTGAAATGAAATATTTGATATTCATCATATTATCATGTCTTGTATACACGTCCATGTGCACTGTTTTGGTAAATTTTTGTTTATTAATCTGTTGTATTATTAGTATAGCATTATAAAGTTGACGAAAATTAATCTTATTAAAATTATTAACTAAAATACTTAACAATTAAGTAAGATAAATCAGTGATATTCAGCCGGTTTACAAAATAAAATTTTGTTTGATAAATGTAATAATCCTATAATGTTATTATACTAACATTTCCAATAATACCATATATATAGGTTTTCAGCGAAATAAAAAGGTAAAATAGCACTAATGTGTAAATTATGATATTTAGTATTGTCAAAAACATTCAGATATTTTATGATAAATGCTGCATGATTTTTTACTTTAAGTTTTAATATTTTACTATTATATTTTATCAATTCGTGCATATTATTGACTATCTACAGCAGAACGGACAACTGTTTGTATAAAATTTTTCCAAGTCTTACTCTGGAAAAAAGTTGTGAAACCACAGCAATACTGATCAATATGCACTGCAGTAGGGAAATCTAGTACACCGTGTTAACCCTTAGACACCAGAGTACTCAGATCTGAGTAATTGTAAATTTCAATAATATCAAAATTACTCAGATCCGAGTAATCATATATTTCAATATTATCACAGTTACTTAGATCTGAGTAATAGGCGTGTTGATTAGATATTTTATTACTTAGACTAAGTAATACATATACTTACTCTTAGTATGCATTGAATATTACGGTTTGTATTTTCCATTTTACTGTATCAATTTATACGAATATTCAGATCTAAGTAATTTAGATTTAATGAATTCATATGATTACTATAGCAAGTCTAAGCAATTTTTATTTGGATGAATATTTTTGGATATCTGAGAACAATTTTTGTATAATTATAATTTAAAATCAAAATGATTTAAATTAAAATTATCGTGATTTAATGTACTTAGACCAAGAACATGAGTACCTTACCACAAAGCAAAGTGTTTAGTGCGACTCAATACACAATTTGAGTCTTATATTTTGCTATATAGGCGTGTTTTTAAATATAAATTCTTGATTTTTAAAATATTTATGGTTTTGAAATAAATGATATTTGCTTTTGAAATTTTTTTGCATTTCAATTGTATACAATAAAATATGGCTCGTAGTGTCTAAGGGTTACTTATACTTTAAATATTTTTTCATATCCAGATTGATATAATTTTGTTTATTATGAAAGCACGATTATAGGTAAGAAATTATGAAAATAAACGTTACTTAATAATTAGAGTGCCACAAAGGTTTATTTAACACGATCCGTTGTCAAATTTTTTTTTATTTTGATTTAATATTTAGACTAGAAAAGAACGTACAAAGAAAGCATTATATAAAGATAGTCATCCAAATAATGATAACCCTGATGATGATTTATTGGTAGATATGAATAAAGATCAAGTGGAAAATGAATTAAATGACGGCAAACATCCCCTACATGATCATAATATAAAAAGAAGTTTTAGGAACATCGCAAAACGTAATCGTTTGAAGTTAAGGCAATTAATGATTATAAAGAGAAGGGAATATTCAGACAACAATCAAGGTGAAGAAGTAAAAAACAATGAAAATGGAACAGATGGTGAAAAAGCAAAAGACGATGAAGAAAAAAAAGACGATGAAGAAGGAAAAGGCGATGAAGAAGGAAAAGGCGATGAAGAAGG
>LWCA01001175.1:0-11397 GCA_001642005.1 Intoshia linei | reverse complement strand
AATATATTAATAAATTGAATTAAATTGTAATTATATAAGACTGACTTGAGTGCTATGTACTTTTGTACTCTGTACAAACAGCACCTAGCTCAACAGATGGCGGTCTTTCTAATTTTAAAACTATAAATTTTAGCAAGTAAATTTAAAATTAATTAATTAGAGAGTTCTTTTTCAGCTCTAGGATTATTTGCAGCCAAATCAAGATCACAATTGACATGTTTTCTGTTCTAAGGCGTCATTTTGTTATAAAAAATAGAAATTAATATATATATGAATGAATTTAGTAATAAATTTTCTCGTTTAATTTCATTCACACATCGATATATTTTATCATAATAATATGATATGATTATTACTCCACTTCTTAGAATTTCTAATTAGTAATTAGGAATTACACATTATTTTAAGATTTTCTTTAAATCTTAAGAAATTAGTCATTATAAACTATTGAAATCAACTTTCATTTTATATCATTGTTAAAATTTGGATTAAATTTGTGAATTATTTACATAAACGCGTTTAAACAATTTTTAATGGTATATTTTTCACTAGCACTGGAATGTAAGTATAAGAAATAGATTTGATTTTATTAAAATAACGAATTAATAAATATTAAAAAATTTAAAAATTGAATAAAATCACGACGTCCATTTTTTTAAGTGAATTTACGATTAGGAAAAATGATATAAAATGAATTACAGCTTTATTATGATTAAATTTTCAATTAATGGTCAGTGCGCGCTGTGGTAAAAAATTTTGAAAATCACTTCATTGAGTACATCATATAAATGAGGAGTCGGCAACCAACCAACAGAATAATTTTGGTGTCTCTTTGAGTAAATATGTACATTATTTATTTTTAACATGTTATTAATCAATATATAACCGTAAACTAATACTGAGATTAAAATTTACATTAAAATGTATTTTTATATTTGTAAATGTGTATGATAAAATTATCAAAACTAATCCTGTTTTAATATTATCCACATCAAAAATCTATTTGTTTGTATAGTTTTTCTGTTATTCATGTATCAGGTGCAGATTTTAAAAAACGGGGCCAGTCGAATTTGTTGATATAATAAAGTACCCAGGAAATGCAAAATTGGCGACCTCTAATATAAATTATAATTACTATTTATTTAAATATTATCATTTATTTTTAAAAAAATTATAGCTAGTGATTATATTAATAAAACCTAACACAATTTATATTACATATAATATTGTATACAATATATGACATAAAGAAATAAGATAAATTAATAAATATTATATTAGTAAGTAATAACACATTTCATATTTTTAATTTTATGAACATATTAAACATAATTTAAATTTAGTATCAAAATATTTATTGTTTTGAACCCCAAAGGAAACAATAAATATAAAAAAATTATGTTGAATTAAAAGTTTTTTCTCGTAAGATTTGGTAAAATTGTGGTTTTTAAAAAAATATTGGAAAAGAGGATTTTTCCCTTAAAGTTTGGTAAAATTGTATTTTTTATTTTGAGGATTGATTAGTAGATGTTTAGCGATATTGTAAAATCTGACTATAATCACTCATGTTACCAATAACACGTGTAAAAGGTGACACGAATATTTAAATTTACTACAATAATATAGATGGTAACTTCAAAGTATTACGATTACACATACGATTTTCAAGTCAATGTTAACCATATACTATTATTACGTTATATTATTAAAAATAAATGGTATTTATTAAGTATAACTTAACCATTTTATGTATTTATTACAGTAGGAATGACAATCAGAAAATTGAAAATATATTTATATATTTAATAACATGAGTTTGATGTTATCTAATGTAAAAAATAATATAACAATAAAATTCAATTATTAATAAATTTAGAAAGTAAATTTTACTAAATAATGTATTGCATAAATATTTTGAAGATATAATTTTTATCAATCAATTCCAACCTCAGATAATTATAATCGCTAAATGTCGACATACTAATGCGAATATTGTTGACATGTTATGAAAAAAAGTAAAAATGAACAGACGAAAAAATATTTTAAGTAGATGCATTAATTTTTTACTTTGAACATGTAAAAAATTATATATATATTACTAACATTTACCTAAAAACATTATGTGTTTGTGATTAGCTAAACAATGTGTATAATTAATTAAATTTACTGTTTCTAATATTTTTGATCTATGAAGGTTGAAAAACACATTTTTAAAGTTATTATATTATTTATGAAAACTACAAATATATTGCAGACAGTAAAAATAATTATAAATTTTTATTTTATCTTTACTTATATATATATATATATACAGTGTTGATCATAAGATTATAATAATTGCTTTTTACATATTCTTTTGTTACTAATTCACTAATGATTAGATAAAATTAAATAAAATTTTGAATATAAGTTACACATATATTTATGTTTAATTGGAATTAATTAATATTTTGTAACATCTTTTAGCATGTATGAGAGCCATAATTTTCCGTGCATACTATTAATACAGTATTTTGCCAGTTTTTTCAAATACCTTTTTCTGTATAAATTACTACTTTGTTGAGATTTCGACATGTTTTTTTTTATTATAATAGATACAGCTGACTGAGACACACCACACATGTCTACAATTTTGTGTTGACTGTAATTACATTTTTCTAGCAATGAGCTTATATGATTTTTATTTTAGGAAGAAGTATTATTACTTTTGCCCATTTTAAATTATGAAATTTTGAATTTTAAAATTAAATTTCTGAAAGAAAACGATGTTAAGAATTACAATTTAACAAATATATGTAACTAGCAGGTCGATAAATCGGATTATTATGATATTTCTTCACTATGATACATATTTTTTAAATACGCAATTTTTCGCGTATGCACTTAAATCCATCCTTACTACGTGTACATTAATTTTGAAAACAACAATATTTCTAATCGATGTAGTACTTATCGGTAGTACTTATTTAGATCGAACATTTTATTTAGGTTATAATATACAAAAGATATGACGATAAATATAAAATTTTTACAATTATTATAATCTTATAATCAACACTGTACATTAGGTGTATTCACACCCATAAAAGAATCAAGAACAATTATCACTAAAAGTGTGTATTTTTAAAATAAAAAAACTAATTCGCAATCAAATACATTTAACGCTATCTATTCGACTTGCGTTTGTCATTTTAAATATCCCTTTAAATATATTATATCTGTTAACAAATTATTGTAAGGGTTGCCCAATATAATTTTAATTTCAAGTGTTTCGTTATTATAATATTTTTTATATGTTAAATAATTCCATCTTATTTAAACAAATGTGATATGACGGTTCCACCTGAAACAAGTTTGGGAACAACTCCTTTAAAGGATTGATAATAGTAAATATAGGATTTTTAAGTTAGATTTTCAACGTAAATTTATTTTTTTGGTAGAATAAAAATGTGCTCTCGGCAAAGCTAGGCGCTGTTTTACGTAGTACATAACAGTCAACTTAGTTAATTATAATTTTATTATACAATTATGATAATAATATAATATATTATAATTAATTATATTTAATAATAATTATTTAGCATGTAATATCATAATATCATAATAATAAAATAATATTATATTATTATTATTATATTAGTATATATCATATATATATATTAGTATATATCACATTTTTATTTTAATTTTTATTGATTTCATCAAATATCTAGTTTGTAATTACATAAAGAAATAAATAATGAACATATATAAATAAAGAAATAATACATTTAAATATCATCAATAACAAGTAAATCAGCCATGTCAAACTCAAATACACGGCGGTTCGCATTATTTTGAAATTTCATTAGACGCGTTGCATCATAAAGTTTTTTCTAGTATCATATTTGGAAACTATTATAATATGAATCAAGATAATTGTACATAAGATAGAAGATCGTAGATAAGAATACATATGATATAATTATTAATTGTTTTGTGATAATTCGATCTTGGAAATTAATAATGAAATATTTTTTTGTATGGTTATTATTTATTGTGCAACATTGATTTTTTAAAATTAACGTTCGAATAATAAAACACGAATATAATTTGATATAAATTGCACGTATTTTTACAAATTTTGAAGTAAGTGGTAATTATCATTAATTAATAAGCATTATTTTAATTATATCTTCTCGCAGTTTAGTTCAGATAATGATGATATACAATTAATTTTAAAATATTTAATAATGTAAATATTATATCATATATTATTATATTATTGATATTAATAGTACAGTATATATACATAAACCAAGTCGCGCGGGCCGAACTTAAATTTGAAATTGCAAATTTGACACGGCTGGTATAAATAAATTTTCCTATCTATAGAAAATTATATTCTAGGGTGTAAGTTTAATAATGTGCATTATTCTATAAAGTCCATAAATATATCACAAAATTCATTCATATAACGGTATTTCTCAAAAATAAAATTCTAAACCGTTTATTCAAAGATTTAACCGCCCATTATATACTGTACAATATACACTGTACATATATTTAACGTCAATTTGAAACGTGAAACGGGTTTATGTATTTTAAAAATTGAATTCAATATCGGATTTTATATAACAGATAAAATATTCTTAATTTTCAAAGTACACATTTTACAAGTGTAGATATTTTCCATAATTTAAATTTATGAATAATAATAACATTCTTCTAACTTTATGACTTTTTGACTAACTAATTATGACATGTTTGAATTTGTAAGGCACTCTATTGATATTCAATTTAAATAGAGAACAATCGAAATTGAAAATGGTATAATAATATTAAAAAATTAATAGGGAGTAAATCAAAATAAATACATAATATATGCACATTATAATCAGTGATCGCCAAAGGGTGGCTTTTTTAGTTAACGCAACCTTGAAAATACATTATTAATTTTGATCCAAAAAAATAAAAATTTACATCCGTGTTTCCTAACTGTTTTTGTGATATTTTGGATGAATGTTCTCTCAAAGAAATTATTAAAATTTTATCATCGATCATTTAAAATCTGATAAAAAATGAATGAGAAAATGATAATTTAATGTACATGTGTAGTGTTATCATTTGGATTGTAATTCATAGACTGTCAATAGAACCAATTTTTATTTTATTTTACAATGTTAATTTGCAATACATTTATAAAAATAAATAAAAATAAAAACAGTCAATTTTTTGTTAAAAAAAAATTAAATTAATTTATTTAAGTAAAATTAATAAGTTGACTGTTTTATTTATTTGTATAAAGATATGCAGAAGTAGGAATTTTTAATTTTAAGACTGATTTTTTTAATTGATTATAATCAATTATAATTATAGACCATGAAGGCATACCCTTAAAATAAAATAAATAAGAATAGAAATAGAAAAAATAAAATTGTAAATGTCTTTAGCATATACTGATTTCTTTTCAGATCATAACGTGCTAAAATAAATTCACTATACGATATGTAATTTTGTATTAATATTTTTATTTACGCTAATCGCATCTGATAATATTTATAACTAGATACATTGTGGGTTAGATGGATATTTATCACAATTTTGTATAAGATAAAGGTCAAATAACTTGAGAAAGGCTAGGTCAAAATTTAAATTGACTTCTGAGGGTACAAGTGTTGATAAATTTGATAAGAGTTAATAAATAAATTATGTAAAAAGTACATTATAAATATATGTACAATAAATATGTAATTTAATTATATAGTGAGTAATATAATTAAAATTTATTATAAAATTTGATGAAATACGATATTGTTATGTATTATATATATACATAAATATGTATATATAAATAATATACAGTGGAGAAGCCCTTTACCAGTTTTGATTACTCACCAAAAATTTTTCCAAATAATCTATAAAATTGTTAGCCAACTTAATTAAACATCCCGTTATTGAAATAATTATTTATAAAAAATTAAATGAAAAAAATTTTAAAATATTTAATTTACAAGTTAGTTAATGAGTTATTTTTTAAATAATTTTAAATTAGTGAAATAATAATTACATTTAAAAGAAAGTAAATCAATTTTAAATTATTATAAGTAACGGTATATACTTATTATGTAATTATTATAAATTTAATTACATATCTTAAATCATCATGTTGATAAATCTTAAATCTAATCAGAATGTAAATTATTTATGTACTTATTTTTCATATGCTAACCTATAACTTATTAAAATTTTTATATATATGTTTTTCTAAAAATGCATTATTGATGAATGAATTTCAATTTAATTTCATATATTTATGTATTAATAATAATGTAAATATAAAATATTTTTATTAGTGCGTAATATTATGTATTATTATTATGTTTAAATGTTCATCTATATAAATGAGGAATATGATTTATTTAAAGTGTTCAAATTCTTCAAAAATTTTTAATCAATGAATATTATAATAATTTTATAATATTATAGCAGGTAAATGTGATCAATAAAATATTTTATTGTGTTATAATATAAATTATAATAATTAGTAAAATTTATTTATAGTCAGTAAATAATTATAATAATGAATCATTAATTCACTTAAAAAAAGATATAATTTGTCCAATTGTATTTATATAATTTCGGTATGAAACAAGTTATCGATAAATGTAAAAAATTTGGGATACAGTAAACTATGCGTTATAAGAACAAAATAAAACAGTTGTTGTAACGAATGTTATTGTAGAAAATTTAATATTCTACTTTTTACATTTTAACAGTCATTTTAAAACAGTTTTTAATTGTATTTTCTTTTAATATACTCTTACATTGCGATATTGTTTGAATTACTTCGTGTAGATTGACACTACAATGATTAATATCAAATGTTTCATTTCCATAATATTTTCTTCCATTTGAATCAATAAACGTTTGACTAAGCATTTCCGATATTCCTTTTTTACATTAATACATTTTATAATGCATGCATCCAAGGGTTGGGTTTTACTTGTAGTATTTTTAGAGAAAAAAATTAATTTAAAAGTAGTTAAAACTTGCAATGACGAATTTAAATTTGTGCTTATATCGAATTTATTTGTAGCGTATAACGAATGTGATTTTACTGTGTACGTACTATGGCAATCAAAATTTATTACTAAGCTGTTATTATAACGAGTGTTCTTATAACGCATAGTTTACTGTACTTTAATTTATTTTTATCACCAAATAAAATTTAATATTTCTTTAATTATATATTTGGGTTTAAAGTAGTATAAAAAATCTTTTAAAATTATTTTTTAAATTTAAAGTAATCATTCGGATTTTGGTCTGCTAATTATTTTCGGTTGTGTATCAATCATGAAATTTTCAGTACAAATGTATTCCAGTTAAATAAATCGATGAAAGAGAATTTAAAATTGGAATTATAAGGTTGTAATTAAAATGTATATATCCTTTATTTCCAATGGAATTAAGTCAAATTTCATACTAAAATCTCTCAAGTGTCCCTTATTGACCAGTAAACTGATGACTTTTCAACATTTTTGATAATTGTATGAATAATTACGACTATATATAAACATTAAACTGTTTATTATTACCCATTTCGTTTAATTATACTTTATAATTAGAAAGTAATTCATAAATACATATAGTTAATTCAGAATTAAGTATATAAATTGTATCAAAAATAAAATACAATAAAGCTATTATGTACTTAGTTTTTTAACATTTGGTTATAGCGGTTTCACACTTTATGGTTTTACAAAAATTTGTTCTATTTTGATTTTTTTAATAATAATAAATTGTTATATAATAATATTTGTTAATAAAAATTTTTTTTATTTTGCTTGTATTTTATGTTTAAAATCACCTGAAATTTATATAAAAAACATTAAAAAAATTATTTATCATCAAATTGTATACTAGGTGCTTTAGTTTAGAGTTTACCAATCTTTTTTACATATTGTATCATACTAGATATTTAATTATTAATTAAAGGAATAATTAACAAGGAAGTAAGGCTGGATAAGCATACCAACTGACATTTGTAAACTAAATGGAATTTAATGGTTGTTGAAAGCAATCTCATTCAATATACAAAATGAAAAGGATGCGTGTTTTAGAATCGCATGTCATAGTTGGTAAAACTGCATTTTTCCTTTTAGGGTTGGTAAATTGTGATTTTTATTAAAAATCGTTGGATTGAAGTATTTCTATTTATTTTTGGTAGGCGCCCTATATAAACCATTCTCTTATTTTGAAAATTTTGAATGATGCATATATGAATCATTGGATGTGAAACCGATAATCATTGATATAATAATAACAATTATTGATATTATTGTATATTAAATCAAAGTTGTTGTAAATAGCTTTAATTAATTTAGTTGGTAAATTAGAATATTAATATTAAAAAATATAATAAAAAATTAATGATTGATGCATGTATGTATATGACACACACATATATCAATATAATATGTATTACATTGTATATATTCATGGTATTATTGCATTGAATAAAATAAAATACTGCAATTACTAAGGTAATTATTACTGTAATGAAGGGTATTACAAAAATTTTTAAATATTTGGTTATTTTTACGTTATAATTTTTAGCTAGTAAGTTTATTACATAATTAGTAAACCCTATTAAAGTTAAAATAAAAAATATAAATTCAAATAGTTTATATTAATACGTTTTTATTTTTCTTTCAATAATCATTTTCATGTGAATATAAATTTATGTCAGTTTAAACTCAAACCTCAAATAAGAAAAATTACAGAAATAATCTATTAGAAATATTATTAGTATTGATACATTTTATCATTCTTTAGTTCAAAGGATATAAATCTCTGAAAATACTATACAATTCTATTATCTTTATCTATTATCTTTTACTTATATAAAAATATTAGTCCCACTGTGTGTAACCGTTTATTTAAAAAATTGGCAGTCGTAGAATTTATAAACCTAATTTCTACTATAGTTTTTTTCAAAACGTGTTCATATCTATTTTTCAGTTTTCGAATTCAAGTCTTTCAGGGTCAAAAATCTAATTTGCTCTTTTTTTTACAAAATAAAATATAAATTCTGGGACGCCTATTAAAACATTAACAATTTGGTAAATCTATGCATCAGAAACGCATAGCTTCATGGTCAAATTCCCAAATTACTCTTTGTTTTAAAATTGAAAAATGTCTTAAAATTTTATGAAACATAAATTCTGAGATAATTTTTAAAATCATTAGCATTATCATAAATGGCAACCTCAAAAAAGATCATTTTCACGATCACAACCCATAATACTTGATACACAAAATTTTGTATTTTTCATGGTCCAGATAGAAAGTTACATATCATGTAATTTTAATTATGTTAATTAAATATAAATTACTAATATATTTCAAAAAATCAATTTAATATGAAAGTAGACATATTATTACATATGTCACCTATCTATAGTTTATTTTATATATAATTTTGTCTATAGTACAAATATAAAATTCTAAAATATTATACAAATTATAATTTTTTTAAATAGGCAGTATGATATGATTAAATATTAAAAATTTACAATTGTATAATCAATTGTAAACTTTAATATTTTGATAAATTAATGATTAATTAATTTGATATTGAATTAATTATAGCTAGTAAACTTAATTAAAATAAATTGAAAATAATTAAAAAAATTTCTTATTTGCAGTCAATTCTGTATAATTTGAATAGATTTTTTTTTTTTTGTGATTGAAATAAGAGTAGTCAAATGCACACATGTCACCATGAGAGAGTTTAAGAAGTTTCAATCTGATATATGGCTCGTGGCTCTTTTTTTTAAGTAATTATATTTTTCTTAATCAAAATATTTTTAAAGTCTGACAATAGTACAATTTTTAAAATGAAATATTTTAGCTAAAACATTTTTAAACAAAATGGTTATTTTATACCATTATTTTCTATCTTAAGGTATGAATAAAGCTAAAAATTGATTTCTAATAATTATATTATAATACATTTATATATAATATATTTTATGTTAATATTTTTGGTTGCCATATATAATGTATGTTACGATACAATGTAACATAACATACATTACATTACATATACCTTGTAACTTATCTCGTATATGTTATACGTATAATCATGTGTAAATTGTGAATTTTATAGTAAGTAAAAATTAATGAAAGAATTGTTATGATATGTACAATCTATAAATAACATTTTAGTAGACATAAAACTAATATTATTTCATACTGAATTTATAGACAGTAAATAAAAATTACTATTATAATTAATCATTTAATATTATTTTATAAAATAATAAGATACTAATAAAGTTAAAAGTTATTATCCTACACTTTTACTGATGATATTAAATTTTTTGAAACATTTCATTTAAATTGAAACGAATAATTACATAATAATACTTAATAAATATCAATTAATTAATAATAGGTCATATTTTATGAATCATAAAAAAAATTATTTTAAATTGATGGACTTTAAAATAAATATATTATAAAGATAGTAAATTGTTAAAATGTATTATAATCAATGTATTACACCAACAGTTTCAGAGTTCATTCTAATTTAACTATACAATATTAGCTTAATTATTTGACTACTACGTTTTAATTTTTTTTCCGATAAGATTTTCAGATAGTATAAGATTCCGCATCTTAAACTATTTTTCGTTGGAATTTTGGACTACTACTGGGTGTGACTAAAAAACAATTTGACGATGACTGAAATAATATCTATCAATTTTAATTTTTTGTATTACTTTTTTTATTTAGTATACGTACAACTAGGATTTTATACCATATTATACATGACTACACAATCTTAACACAGATACAACTTTATGCTATAATATTTTTAATGCTCAAAAGTGTGTTTAAATTGCATAATTGAAAAATGATAAAATGATGAAATCAAAAAGGAAAACAATCGAATTTATTTTATTTTTTTGAAATTGACAGTTCCTACTGTATTTGAATCGGGAACCACTGATCATATACACATTAAATTACATATATAATAAAAAATTAAATTTATTTATTTATTAATTTAGGATGTAAATTTAATTTACTCAATTAAGGTTTCAAATGCATTCAATAACATTATGCACAACTAAATAAGCATATTAGAATTAACAAAAATCTAACCAACCAAATAAACGGTTATCTACTACTACTTCAACACTGTTTCAAAATTTGTTTTTAAGTAAGTTTTTGCCATCTTTATACGTTTTTCCTTATATATAGGTTTTAAAATCGGTCTTTTAAGAGCTTTTTTCACCGAAGCTATAGATTTTAGATCTCTAAATCGAGTATTTCTAGACACATTTCCTATGATATAAGCTGAAAATATGTTTGCACTTGTGGAAAGTGGTGTCGATGATACTTCTC
>LWCA01000829.1:0-16889 GCA_001642005.1 Intoshia linei | reverse complement strand
ATGTTTTAAATCAGATATTTGGATGTGGAACTGTATCTCCAAATATTCATTATAGCATATTCAAGCATTTACTGCCTCAAAGCTTTCGTTCTAAATTTGGATAGGACAGAAATTATGATCGAATCGTGTAATTTTATCTCATATGTATGGAGCAATTGTTGGTTTACATGTCGTTATCAGAAAATAGCTTTGTGGGAACCTCTTCAATACTGTTTAGAACATGTAATATGACCTAAATACCCAAAATTTATGGATGTATCTTTCACCAGTGAGATATGCGAAAGATCTCTTGCATTGATAGATAACGTTGTCCCAACATGCAAAATTTAAAAAATAGAGTTTTGACTAAATTTAATAATTATGTATAAAAAATCACAATTTTAATTAAAATTCATTGTTAATTAATTAAAATTTAACGATTTAAATGTTATTCTACATTCAAAACTATTAATTGAACATTATTTGGCTTTCTTATCATTAATTTGATTATATAAGTAAGTAATACTCTTACTATGCATATTTTAATAATAATTTGATATTCTGTGCCCTTAAGCATCCTTATAAACTTTATGAATTTTGTTATGATTTTGGATTTTATGTCTGCTAATCAAAACGAAAACTTTTGGTTCTTGTCCTATTAGAAATTCATAAATATTGAAATTATGTCCATCCTAATATAATCTTTTTTTTTTAAATTGTTTCTTTTAGATGGACTAATTATTAATTATTGATTATAATCAAATAAAAAACATTAATCAGTTTTAATTATAATTTATTTTCATAGAATTTAATAAAAGTAATATGAATGTAAAAATGGTTATTCTAATACAGTTAGTTCCAATGGATCTAGAGCAGTGGTTCCGATTGAGGTCCGATATTATCCCATTTTCCAATATTTTTTTGAAAACACGATTTGACCAAATCTTATGAGAAAAAACCTTTAATTTTTTCATAAATGTTATATATTTCATGTTTCCTTTGTGTCCAAAAAAATAAATATTTTGAAATTGGAACCACTGATCTAGAGAGAATGATAATGTTGATAATTTTAAAACTTATCCCACATTTACGTTTCCGTTGTCACACTATTCTATGACTTTTTTCTTTGTTTTACTATGACTATGATTTACAAAAAGTGTAATTTGAGGTTTTGGCGGTGAAAATATAAGATTTTGTAATTGAAATTTATTGTTGATGAATTTAAAAGCTTTATCAGATTTTAACATCATTTTTTATAATTCTAGACTCGTTTGAATTTAAAAAAAAATGATAATTGGTGTTTTTGACCTTGAAGAGCTCAATTTCTGACAGTTAAATTTGCGATAAAACATCACCCTCAAAAAAATATAATGGAAATATGGAAATATGGAAATTTTAAAAATCGAATCCTCTTCCTTTCTTAAATCAAACCGAACAAACAGACAAATAAATATACAGACTACATTCTTAACTAACATTGTAACTTGCTAAGTGTAAATGACTTTATATATGTAAGGATTAATAATCCTAGAATTTAAAAAAAATCTTATTTATACGGTATAATCTAGAATCTGGATTCCAGATGATCTGGAGAAGAAATTTCAACCTCAGATATTTAAAAATTCTGTGCCAAAAATGACTAAATAATATATTACCAACTATTTTTACATTTTTTAAATGATAATGTAAATATTCATTTTACAATTGAAAAAAAATTAAGAATAAGCTTATATATTCAAAATACAAAAATCTGTTTTTCAGTTTCAGAAATTTATTTCTTAGCATTTTTCCATTATCACAATTTGTTAAAATTTAACAAAAAATGAAATATATAATTTTGTTATAATTGTATTTGGTTTTTTGATTGCTAAAATTAAAAATACAATGTAATGTAATGAAAATTAGATAATATGTAAAAAATATATCTGGAAGTGTGTACCCTCGGTAGAACTAATCACAGTTATTACAAATACATAACCGTCAAATTTGTCATATAAATTTATAATTTAGATTTTATTTGAATATTTAATGTCTATAATTAGACATTCTGTTTGTTAGTTCTTGATCAATTGTTGCGCCGATATCTCGATAAAAATCCTAGTTACTATAAATAAAAAATTGATAATGTCGAATGAAATCGGGTCAATAGAAAATGAATCAAATAAAGAAGAAAATGAATCCAACGGTGAAAATATCGAGAATGATTCAGACGATTCGGTAAAAAAATTAGACACTGAAAAAGATTCAAACCTTGAAGAAGGTGAAGAAGAAAATGAATTGGATGAAGATCAGGTAATTTAAATAAATATATATTACATCCTAATTTGCCACGATTAAATGAAATGTAATAACATCCAGAAAAATGTGATTTTTAACACCATTGTAGTATACGTCCCCAATGATAGTGAATGATATCTCATTTAAAAAATACAATAAATATTTTTAGGCAAATGCAAATCCCACACTAGAATTTGATGTAGTCAAAGAAGGAATATCTTTATTATGTAAAACGGGAAATGGATTAGAACACGCTTATGCCAGATTTGACTGTATTGGCAAGTAATTTATTAATCAATTTTTTAATTAACATTATAAATTAATTTTTTATATAGAAAAATTGAAAATATAGATATTCTCGAAAATTACATTTATTTACGATTTATTGATTTGTCGAAAAATAAATTGGAAAATATTTCAGTTTTAAAAAATTTAACACATTTAATAACCTTAAATGTTAGCCACAATAAACTTGTTAAAATTCCTATACTTAATTTGCCATATTTACAACGAGCAAATTTTAGCCATAATAATATTAAAATTGTGGATGAACCGCTCAATTATCCTCTTTTGGAAATTTTAGATTTAAGTAGTAATTTTTGTTTTTGTTTATTATTACATGTATTTATAAATTGACCAATATTTCCAAGTTAGCATGTTCGCTCTCCGACACAGCTTCATCAAAATATAAAATATATTTGTTTTCACAATTGGCTATTATTTTTTTTATTTGTTCATTTTTACTGTCATTTTACCCGCATTTAGAATAAAAATGTTTGAAATATAACGGCACAGTATTAATTCTTTCATGATTTAGACAACAAAATTAGGAAAATATACATTTCAGAAACAACTCTACTTAATGTCCATACTTTGGAATTGAGATCAAATAAAATTAAAAGTATTAATGGTATAAATATGCCGAATCTTCGAAATTTGTTTATGGTTTTTTTTTTATTTTGTTTACATTTTTAAAATTTGAAATTTTAATCATTTTAGGCTGCTAATCGAATAACTTTGTTAAGTGGAATTTCAAATATGGTTCAGCTTTCTACGTTACATTTAAGGGATAATGCAGTAGAAAATTTAGAAGGGTTCTCTGTTGATCAGTTCGATTTGAAATACATCAATTTACAGTAAGTTTTGTATGTGTAATACATAATTTATCATAATTTTAGTTATAGAATCATAACTTATATAAAACTCTATGTTTGTCTGTCTGTGTGTTGTCCTCAAAGTCCTTAGAGTCCTAGAATTAAAAAAATTCGAAATTTCGATTACAGTTTTTTTCCAGATGAAAGTAAGATAAATTCAAACTCAGAAACATACATTTTACCAGTAAAAAACCCTTAATACCTTTTTTAAAATCAAAATAGTCCTAAAATTTAATAAAATAGACATTCTGATACACATTATAATATCATGAACATTATCATAATTTAAATTTCAAAAAGTGATATCTTCAGGGCTAAAACCTAAAATTACCCTTTTATCAAAAAATCAAAATAGTCCCAGAATTTAAAAAAATAACAGTCCTTACAGTTATCTTTATTTAATACACACAAAAATTTTTTTTACCATATTCTAAATATGGTTTTTAGGGAAATCAATTTACTGTTTAACTTTTTTGGTAATTATTTCATTAAAACAAAAAATTTGATATAATTAATGGTCTGGAATTTACAAATATAAAATTATCTTAACACGTTTTGAGCATTCCTTTAAGTTAAAGTTTAACTGATTCGTAATAGTGAATAGTAGCATTTATGTAAGATTTAATTTTTTTGGTAAAGAGCTGTTTATACGAAATACTAAATTTGAATACTAAAATAGGAAATTTTTTTGAACCAAACTTTTAAGGGGGGTTTTTAGGATTTTTTTTGAATCAACTTTCAAAGGGGGTTTTAAGATTTTTTTTTAAACCAAACTTTGAAGGGGGTTTTTAGGGAATTTTAAGAATCAAATTTTGATCCCAAAATTGGGAGAAAAAAACTTCCCTTAAAAAACTTATTAAATTTTGTTTAAAAGGTTCAAAAAAATCTTAAAAACCTTCTTGAAATTTTCATTCAAAAAAAATCCTAAAAATCCCCCTTAAAAGTTAGGTCAAAAAACATAAAATATTAGATGATAAAATGGTACCATGCTTCTTTGACAGGGAAGTAGAAAGTTTATGAGATTGACATTTATCTTACTTTCTACACCGGAAAAAACTGACCTGTAATTTTTGTTGTTTAAAATTCTAGGACTATTAGTTATTGAAATAAACGGTAACACAGATACACCGATACAGACATTCAATCTTATAAAAGTAAGGATTAATGTTTATATGTTTGTACTAATTACATTAATCAAGATATAAAAAATTTCATTAATTTAATCACAATTATTATTTTTATTTATAGTTCAAACAAAATTTTACATATTGCTGAATTAAAAAAATTAGTTCTATTGCCTGCTTTGACATCATTAATGATGATGGGTATTTTTAATATTAAATTTTACTTGATTTATCATATTCACAATGGTCACCGTTTGTGACCTTTTTTCTATCTTATTGAGACCTTTCAGTAATCGGGCCACTTTATGATATAAACATTAAATATAATAAAAACCGATTTGATTGATACATGAATAGGCTAGGACGATTTTTTGCCTTTAAAGATTCATGAGTTCATGTATTAAGTCTTTCTTTCTCGAATTAAGATTTTGGGGTTGATAAAAATCCAAATCACTAGAATATCGAAGCTTATGAAATAATGTAATATTAAAAAATAACCGCATTTGTCATAAAACAAAATTAAACTATTTGTATGTCAAAAATTGTTTGGAAATACGTATTTACACTTGTATTATTGAAAACCAAACAAAAAATCACTCATAATTTTAGTTTACTACATTTCATTAATATTATATCAATTTCAGATAATCCAGTGAATGATGAAGAAGATTATCGATTGGAATCATTAATCTTACTACGAAAATTGGATCGATTGGATAAAGAAATGTAATTTAAATTTTTTTATTTTTCAGAAAAACCCAAAATTTTTGTTTGAAAGGCTTTGACGTTTCATTTACTGAATTGTAGTTCTTGTAGAATGGTTTTTAGTCGACTATATAAAAAATTCAAGATTCTTTTAAATTGATACAGTCAAAATTACATTTAATAAAATGGATTTGATGGTAATCGGATCTGATTCCTCAAAATTTCAAAATCTAAAATTTGTTGCCTAACTCTGGTGAAAAGATTAAGAATTTATATTGTTTTTAAAGGACTCTTCAAATATTACTCTTCTCTTATTACAGTTCGGTTTTTATTCCCTTAACATTACACATCACACATCTCTTAACATTTTTTAAAATGAATGATTAAAATTCTTGGATATCTATACTAATATTCAAAGATTTTGAGATTGTAGCAGTGGCGGATCTAGGATTTTCAGCCAGGGGGGCGAAATAATTATTAAGGGGCCAAAAGCATATAATGTATTTAAATTGCAATTTTTATTATGTTTATTAACTATTTCTATGTATAATAATAATGTATATTTTTTTTCTAGTTTTTATTCTACTAAATTTTTCAATGTTGAACATTCAACTGCATCAAAACCGACATTTTCGGCAAGTTCTATTTCGATTATAAACAACGTTGAGTCCGATAATTTAACTTAAACCGATGTTATAAAAAAGCATAACAAATGATCATTACACTAGACAACAAAATGAAAACTTTTTTCGAGGATCTGCATAAGACCCATACAAATAAAAAGCTGAAATTTTCCTGATCAACATGATACTTCTCTTTTTAATTTTACAGGTCGCTAACATAAAATAATGATTTACAACATCTTAGCAACTAAGCTATTTCAATTAATTTTAGTTTCTTAATTTTTAATTTAATTATAGTATATAATGAGATATTTAAATTTTTTTTTCAATATATATGGAATTGATAGCGGATAATTACATGATCACATTTAAATTAAAAAGAAATGAATATTAAATAAATTACAGGTGTACAAAAATTTAACTGACAATAGGCGTTTTAACAGGATGAACATATGATATAAGCTATAATGAACCTTTTAACAATACATTATAGTGTCTAAATCCAAATTTACGGAAAAGATTTAGTTCGATATTTTTAGCTATTGATAATTAAAAAAAATATATTAATAAATTTAATTTTTTTCTGTAATAATAATTGGTTGATTTTGAGATTCCTCAGTATACATTGAAACAACTGTTTCTTGAGATGATGAAATTAAATTATATATTTCCATTAGAATTGGTAAAGTTTTGGTTGCCGGATAAGAGTAAAGACTTAATTTATTTGTTTTCTTCTTTTCAGAATACAGAAATAGCAGTCATTCGCACTTTCTAAATGTTTCCATATTCTAGGTGTCACAAATCCCCTTTTAAATCTCATTATAGACGAATGGCACCTTTGGTATAGATTTGAGGGATTTCAAAGTTGATTCTCGTGTATTAAACTGTATATTTGCATTATCAAATTTTTACATTTATCAGTTATAGAGTAACATTTTTTAGTGTTTGGCAAATATATACCACATGAAAAGCAATAATATGTTTCGTTTATTTCGTAGACATGCATTTTAATATTAATAAATAATTATTCAAACTTAAAAAACTTCACCTTTTTTAAAGTAAACATTATTTTAAATGATATAATTGGTCAATTTTAGAATTGAAGTGAAACTTTGTTATATTTTTTAAAACATTAAGTGTTAATAAATGGGTTATATGAACTAAAACTTATAAATATATTATATCATTAAAATCAGCGCTAGATTATCCACAATATGGTATTATTTTTATGCAGATGTATTTTTCAGTGTTGTCTAGTGTTATATACATAAAACGTAAACGATATGTCCTAGAAATTTTTTAAATTATTCATAATGTTAATACACAAATTAAAAAATTTTAGGGCATATTTGTCATGCCAGGGGGCGGCCGCCCGTGCACACCATCTAGATCCGCTACTAGATGGTGGAATATGTTTTACCGGGAAAGTTTACACATGAGCTAAAACTTTTTACTTAATGATGACGTAACCAATCGGTTGAAAAAAAATTATACTGGGTAGGTTTAGTTTAAGTAATTTAACTTTAATTTAGGTACACTCGAGAAGAGCGGATAGAAGCTCAAGAAATTCAAGAACAGAGAACAGCGGTAATTTTTTCTTAAATTTGATACACATAACAAACAATTGTTACGTTTAAATGGGATTTTTTAATTTTAAAAATTAAATTTTTGCAGTTTCCAATCTGTTAATATCATCCCCTCTAAGTAACTTTTGTTGATTAATTTAATTTTAATTTTTGATTTTTGGTGACGAGATTAGATTTAGATAATATTAATCTTTGTATTACATTTTTATGTTATATTTAGCCATGCCAAAATTTGTTTTAATCGTATACATAAATCCATTTAAAAACCCATCCTTAAATTTTGGTTATACAATAATGACTACATTTCCCGATGACTATAGTATAGATCATTGTAAACCATACTTCTTACATAATTAACCCATTAGTAGAATTCTTTGTCATCTACTCTATATATTTGAAGGTATTATTAATTTAAATACTTTAGGAATTACAAAAAGTAGAAAATGAAACCGAAGAAGCTGAAGAACAAATAAACGAATGATTGTTTCCTGTTGTGTAAATTAAATCTATATTTTACAAGGGCTGTTCAATGATTTATTTTTCATAAATGTATGGTACTAATCGATTACAGTAGACAATATTATACTTTACTAATACATTTATCTTTACTCTATTAAATTGAATGTGTGTTACCGTTTAATTAAAAAATGAACAGTCCTAGAATAATAATATAAACCCCAATTTCGAATAAATTTTTTCAAGAGTGATGATAGATAAATTAGACCCAAAATAAATTTTTTTTTAAATTCTCAACTTTGTAAATGGTTGGCCATATTCATAAAATTTCGCAAAAGTGTCTTACCGAGAAATTATTTTTAAAGGCAATAAAATAAAAAAAAGTGGATTTTGATTGTGAACATTTTCAAATAGAAAATTATCATAATGTTGATGAATCTAAAATCTTATTCAGATTGAGTATTTTTTATAATTCTAGGACGGTTTGAATTTAAATAACGGAAAAATTGCGTTTTTGATCTTGAAGGACTCAATTTATTACCAATCATTAAAGAAGTGATCCCCAAACTCGTTTCACTATTGATTAATATTGTGAAAATTGGCAATAAGAAATACAAACCAACAATAAATATATAATTAAACTTTTTTAAACGCTGAAAAAATAAAGATGAAAAAAAATGTAATAAATATAAAAAATTATTTCTTTTGTTTTCGAGATGAAACTCTAATAGTGGACTAAAAATATATTATTTCTAAAAAATAAACACATCTAAAATACCTTTTTATGAACTATTTTCTAAAAAAATATAAACATAAAAATTAAAAGAGTACCTTTGCATTAACATCTTTTTTCTTTAATTTTTTTCTAAAAAAAATATAAATATAGTAATTAAAAATACACTATGATTGCATACCAGTGGTTCCCAATGGACCATATTAGCCCTTCACAAATTCAAGCGGATAGTACATGCAATACTGTGCATCATCAGTTGGCCGATTTGAAAGTATAAAAATGCTGGGAACCCCTGTACACTACAATATTTTTAATTAAATTTCATATCCAATTACTTTGGTTGTCCGTCTTCATCTGAACCTTCTTCCATTTCGTCGTCCTCCTATTAATTGGTTAGTTATTAAATATAAAGTTTTACCTCTTCCATATCTACACTTTCTCCATTCTCCTCGTTTTCTTCTTTTCGGCGCTATATTTAATGTTTAGGAAAGATACAATCATTGATATGCCACTTTTAATATGAAAAATTGAATATTGTATGGTAGAAATTTGTCTATTATTTTTTAGTAAGCTGAAATAACAGCTTTTTTAATAATTTTGTTTTAATTTTAAATATTATTACATTTTATCAATACTATTAAAGTACAGTGTTCTCTCTAGTTTAGCTAGAAATACATTTGGAATAATAACAAAACGAAAATTTTATTAAAAAACTAGGTACACCATTTTGAAAGGTTTTCTTTGCATCAAGGACAACTGTAGTAGCAAATATTTTTAAAGTATGCAGAAAAATTCATTGTTATCCAGACAAAAAGACAAAGTTCTGTCGAATTTTGATATAAAATATTAATTAATTAATCTAAATTTGATGATAATTTAAAAAAATTAATCATTTCGACCTTGACAAAAAAAATTGATAAAATTATCGAGCATTTGCAAAATGATGTGACAATATTAAAAAAATATAAATTCCACAAAGATAAATATTTACAAAATTTATTTACATGCATATGTTAATAATAAATATATCGTGTTCGCATCTTTGTCAATTTGACTCTTCGACGCTGGGGCATTTAATAACCTATATGAAAAATTTAAATTTTGTCAATTAACGTTAACATTAATTCAAAAAGTAAATAATTACCAAAAATGTTACCTTATAAATCTGCGACGAAGAGTCTAATTAAAAGACACTTAATAAATAATCCATTATTACTATTAATATTATCATTACTGTTATTTATTTATTAATATTATGTATATTTTCTAACCTAAGATTAAATACAATTTGACTAATTTAATTTAAATTATCTTTCTGGTATACTTAAATTAAATAACGCACCTTTTTCTCTTCAATTCGTTTTTTAATTTTATGTTCATCTTGCAGATCTTCATTTGTAAAGTCCAAATCTAATATAGTTAGTATACAATATTTAAAATTGAAAAATGTGAATATAAAGTACCAATATATTCTTCCCCGCCCAAAAAGACTGGACCATCTCCAGCCATCAAAATAAAATCGACTGGATGAGAAGGAGCAAAACCTAAATCTAAGCTGATCTAAAAAGTTTTAATTTAAATTTTAACAATTTATAATTATACCATATCGTTTTTCCCCAAAGTTAGTGACAAAATGGGTTGTTTAATTAAACCCTTGTCAAAATTATAAGTTTCTATTCCAATTACATTTCTTTGATCAGGGATTGCGCCAGGCCCCAACACACACTATAATATAAATTGAAAATTTACATTTTTCAAATGTACAGATTTGATGGACAAAGCTCTTTGGTTGATTTTCAAATATTCATTACTCTTTTCATTTACATCCGTCCAGGTTTCTCTGGTTTTGTCAGAATTTAGTTCACAACCTACAAGAATTTTAAATAAATAAACACGTTACAAATTAAATAATTCAAAATACCCCAAAATTGCATTGAATTGTAACTTTCTTTAATTTTTATATTGTCAGATCCGTTTGATAATGAAATTGACTTACTTGTTGATTCTATAATAATTTAAAAATTAAAAAAATTATATACACGAGTTTAATTTAATTTATACTGTTGATGTATAAACTTGTATAATAAAAAAGCAACTAAACCTTATATTATAAGATTTAAAAGTATAACAAAACAAACTACAATATTAGTCTTATTTCTAGTTACAAACTGGATTATAGTAGTCATTTTCACAAGATGCTACATATTTATGTATTACAATATAATTATCCAATTATTAAAAACAAGACCGAAGAGTATATCGGTTATATAGATTCGACTGTCTATGTAGAATGGAATCCTTCTACTCTAGAATGTAAGAAGACTTCTTATAATCGATAAAAGACAGTAGAATTTAAAAAAAATTATAACCGAACCGAGAAACTTATTTTTTGTTTTCAAAATTAAATTGTAAATTAGTTACAAATTACAATAAAATTTAGCATTAATTAAACTTAAACTCTGTTAAACCATTACATTTGATAGTCATTAGTTCCAAAATTATTAAATTAAATTAAATTAAAATTAAATTAATCCATTTAAAATAACTATAATTATACATTATTTAAATACGGGGGTGTATACATTGAATATTCGATAAAATTGGATATGTATTAGTTTATATGTGGGAATCTAAACATTTAATGACTTTATAAATTAAACTTTTAAAATAATAATAATTAAAATAATATTTATTTATTTTGAAAGGTACAATTTTTACTCCCTGAATCAATATAATTTTAGCTAGCCGCATTTTTTACTATAACACCGTATAATGCCCAGGTCTCGTATATAATAGCATTAAGTGGGCCAATTTTTTATGGCAAAAAATTACGTGAAAATTAATTGGTTCCGTTTTTGAAAATTACACATAATATGTTTCATTTTTGACTGAAGTGAAGCGGTTTTAATATATTAAATAAAATAAAATCCAGGGCGATCTGAAAATGCAGTATTAAAATCATTATTAAAATAATGAGATTTATTTTTTAAATTTTTTTTTCACTGACGGTCTTGTGAATCTGTATCACATATAAAAAATTCAAAAATTTATATAATAATTTAGACAGGCTTATATGAATTGCAAAATTTCTGGGAGGCGTATATATAATTAAACTAAAAATAATTTGGTTAAAATAGCTCAATTTAAAGTTTTTTATCACTACTAGGTTAAATAATACATAGAATAAAATTTCATAACATAAATCACATAAAAATTACCCATAACTTTTAATCTTGGAGAAAATTAAACAAGTACAATTCAAATAAAATAAATAAAATTCAATTTCTTTTTAAACAATTTACAAATGCGCCAAGCAGCTTGGTTACGTCTGAAATTGCAATTTTAAAATAACTTTATTCATTTCATTACATAATATTATTGTACTCCAACTAAGTAATCTTGTAACAATAACGCTCTGGTATCTAGAGACACTGTTCACTTTATTATCAAATCAACTGAAGAATACAACAATTGTAATGCTAATTAAATATTTAATTGAATATCGTCTTTAATCAGCTTGATCTCTTCGATCCATTACAAATCTATTCAAGTTTTTCATACCTATTTTTCTAGAAATCAGAAAATGTAGCAAAACATTAGTATTCATTTTTATTTTATATGAATAGTTTACTGTATTTTACTATTTGCTTAAACTATTTTAAAAAATTAAAAGTTCTAGAATTTAAAATAACCTAATTTCTAATACAGTATTTTTCAAGATTGACATTTAACAGAAATTTAGTTCGTTAGGCACACAAATCCAAATTAACCTTTTTTTAAAAATACAGCAATACTATAATTTTAAATCCTGTGACGCGTTTTAATCATTGTCGTCAAATGAATAAATCTCAAACATCAGAAACTTACAACTTCAATGAAATTCCATGTTAGCAGTTAATTTTATTTCATTACTTGGAGACACACATATTTTGTTTTTTTTTTTCTAAAGTATTCATCATGAAGTCATTTTGAAATGGGCTATGTTATGAAAAATTTAAAGTATTCATTTTGAAATTTGCAATAAAAATTGTGTATAAACTGTTATTATTTTTTGAAAAAGAGAGCCTCTAAAATTTCGCATACGGCGAAATTGCATAACACGCTACGCTTCACTATATGGCGCTTCGCTCAAAAAGTCGGGTTGAAAATAACTTAATGTTGGTAAACCTTTGATTAATTAAATAACAATTATTATTTAAATTCTTAATTGTTATACTCAATTGTTCTGATATCATGATCTTCTTGAGACTCATTCAGACGTCTCATCTTCATACTTTTGGCCTTTTTTCTTGTGAATGTTACTTTTTTTTGGCATTTTCAAACAATGAGTTATTGTTTTACATTGTATTTATTTTATAAATACGTTGCTGTAATGTTAAAATTTAAGTAAAGTTTATACAAAATGTTTTGAAAATGAAAATTTGAAATTTAAAAATTGCATAGCAATAAAAAAAATTCCGAAGAAATGAATTATATAGATTTTCATCCATATTTCTTTATTGAAAATGTGTAGACGTACAATCGCACTTTATTTTTAAAATTGTAGGATCAATTTGCATTTTCATTTTTATTTTAATCGAAATATTTGAAAAATATTGATTAATAATATATTAAAAATTATTTTTTACCGAAAATGCATAGATTTCTGGAGTTGAAATTTTGTATTTATATCAACTGGAATAAGCTCTATCAGAATGATTTTTTTAGTTTAATTTTCGGATAGTAAATTATTCACACATTTTTTGTTTTAATAAAATATTTCGGAAAAAAATATATGAATACTAAAATATTTTTTTGACCGTGAAGTTGTCACTTATTCGGATTGAAATTTTCTGTGTGTGTTAACAGGATACAACTGTACAACCTGTAAATTTTTTTAAATTCTAGGGCTGTTTTCATTAAAAAAGAAGGATAATTTGTAGTTTTGGCCCTGAAGATATAATTTTTTTAATTTAAATTTATAATAATGTTTATGATTTTCAAAAAAGGAAACAACAGGGGTTTTTGACCCGTAAGATGTGAAGTTGGGAGGTTGAAATGTATCTTATATATCCCGGAAAAAACTGTAGTTGAAATGTGATCTTTAAAAAATTCTAAGAGTGGTAGTTATGTCAATAAAGTCACACAAACAAAAATCGCGTACCATATTATATATGTTAGGATAAATACTGGGATAGTTCTAAAAATCATAATGATAATATTTGGTAGAATTAAAAAATTCTCCTGCGAAGAGTTAGATATTTTTTGTACTACAAACTATACGACAGTCAAGCTAGTGTACAATTGAATTGGAAACTGATGAAAATAAAATATAATATTTAATTAAACAAGAAATAATACTTGTCATAATATTGTCAGACAATCACATTCCAATGTGTAATTTAAAAAATCTTCTAAATCGTTTGCTCGTAATAGCAAAAAGCAAAGGTCCAAAAATTGTATTAAAATTGATTAATATTCTTAATAATTCAATGTGGGATACAAGAGTAAAGTTGACACACTTTTCGCACAATTTCCACACAAGCAGTACATTATAGTATGGAAAGTAGACAAGACTAGAAAATATAAAAAATAGTGAACTAAACATTATAGATGAATTAGGCTTGACTCTTTTTTGAACTTTGATGACTGGTAAGCAGAAAATATCTAAATTTGAAGAATAACGTCTTTGACCTTTAAGATGGTTAACGAATAAATGATCTGTCAATCTCGAGACATATCTTGATCTATTGTTTACATACATACTATTTAATCTGTCTATTGCACTGAGTATTCTTCTAGCTTGTTTAAATTCATAAGTCATTGATGTCACTTTCATATTGTTTATGTTATAGGAATGTTGCCCACTTCTTTTACCTTTCAGGTTGTATATTTTCATTTTCTTTAAAGAATTTTCAGAATTAACCATTTCTTTTTTTAAATAATATATCGAAATAATGTGAGTAGTAAATATCAAGAAAAATGGTATATAGAAAATGAATATATAAACAATAATGGTATAGGTCATATTAATTGGCAAGTACCAACTTAAGCATGTGTTGGTGACAATTTTATAATATTCAGCGTTGATTTGGTTTTCTGAATAGGTCACATTTCCAAATTGGTAATTCAAGAGTATGTGTGTTGTTTTGATGGGTAGGAAATAATTGATAAAAAATATCAGGCTGAATAACGAAATAATTATTGAGCTTGACCAAATGAATACTATACTTTGGTATATCTCACAGAAACGGCAAATACGCGACATGTACGCTTTAATTTTTGATATTGCTTCAAGTCTATATAAAGAAATACTGAGCATGTGTATCAAATAACAAATCGTGTTAAAATTGTCGAGAAAATGTACAATCACAAATAACATTTTATCATTTGAATATGAAATTTCTAAAATTTAAGTTACATATATAATAAATTAACTTACCATATGTGTATTTTAAGAGCAATGATGACATTGATATAATTGAGAATATAATGTTTAATACCGATAGTGAGATGATGTATCTATTGAATCTAGTTTTGAGGATTTGGTTCTTAATAATCACCAAAATAACTGTCAAATTTAATAATATTGAAAGTGGTATAATTATTGATATTATAATAGATAACAATATGTACAAATAGTCCATTTTATATTAAAAAATTCATTTATTTATATAATATTAAATATAGTACGAAAATTGTAAATTTTAACTTTAATAAAATTGATTTTTTATTTGATCGATATTTTAATACATAATTTTTACATTATTTTCTTGGGATGTACAATGTAGATCAATTTTTATTAATTATTTAAAGTGTAATACTGGTTTTACTTTTAAAATAATTAAAATTGACATAAATCAACATTGATTCAATAATATATTATACCATTATCGGTATATAAACTATTATTAAGTGTCATGTTGAACAAGTGTTGGATTATTTGATTTTTGCTTTTACATAATTTATTCAGTACAGTAAACAATAAATAAGCAGTTTTTTGAAAAATAAAATTAAATTATTTTAGCATAGATTACTCTATTTTATACACAATACTCTATATTAATTCAATGTGAAGTTTTTATTTTATCTTGAAATATAAGGTTAAATTTAGTATTTGCTGTATGTATTAACAAGTGTTTTCAGAATCAAATTTCCACTGTACATCAACTTCCATTATTTTGGACTAAAGTTGAGTCTAAACAAATTGTATAAGCGTCTTACAAAATACCAGTTTTTTTCTAGTATTTCAGTTTAAGTAATATACGTTTTTCAAAGTACTTAGTAAGTGTCGATTACGTATAAGTGTTCTAGATTGACATTCAATTATATAAGAAAGTAGGTGTGACCCTTTTTAAAATGAATTCATCTAAATATTAAAGATTTTTTCTATTTTCAGTTTCATGAATAATAATGAAGTCTAATTCACTAGGTTGACTGTTATGTACTACGTACAAACAGCACCTAGCTCTGGAGAAAGCACATTTTTATTCTACCAAAAAAATAAATTCACGTTAAAAATCCTACTATTCACTATTATCAATCATTTAAAGGAGTGGTTTCCAAATTTGTTTCAGGTGTCACCATCATATCACATTACTTTTTACTTTAAAGTGAATTATTCCATCTTATTTTTTTGTTAACATTTGCGTAAAGAATTTTACAAACAATTGTTATCTTATTTTTTTAATTTATTAGACAGAATGTGTCTATAATATTAAAAATAAAGTAAAAACAATCCAATCCTAAAAATTGTCATCAATAGCATAAAATCCAGAAAAAATAAAATTATAAAAATCTATTTTGTCATTTTCAATGTGATGACATATATTCAGTACCAATTTAATAAATACTTAAAAATACCAATTGTTATCAATAATTAACTGAATCTTCACTTTATAACCATTTCAGTCGAATTTTACCATTATTCAAACGATTGTAATATAAAAATGATATTAACAAAGTTTTTTTAGTTTCGTTGTTTAGTTTCTTATTTAAATTTGAATGTTTTAACAAAAATGTTTTGAAAATGAAAATTTGAAATTTAAAAATTGCGTAGCAATAAAAAAAATTCCGAAGGAATAATTTATATAGATTTTCACCCATATGTCTTTATTGGAAATGTGTAGACGTACCAATTGCACTTTTTTTGAAATTGTAGGATCAATATTTACATTTTCAATTTTTGATTTTAATCGATTTACATTAAAATATTGCTTATAATATATTAAAAATTATTTTTTACCGGGAATGCGTAGATTTCTGGAGTTGAA
>LWCA01000009.1:0-95277 GCA_001642005.1 Intoshia linei | reverse complement strand
TATTATTTTGTTTTATAATGAAACCAAGGGTGGTGTTGATACACTTGACTATTTTTGTTATAAATACGTGAAAAGGAAAAGTAGAAGATGCCATAACAATTTATTTCAAGGAATTCTTTACATTCTTACAGTGATTAATTATATAGTATATTCTTCTGGAAATGAACATGTTCCTAGGCGGATGTATTTGAGAGAACTTGGAAAATCTTTATGCCATAATCATGTAATATAAAGCTGACAGATTAAAAACGTACTCATATTACTTAGTTACAGAATTATAATGTTAAATTAGAATTTTACAAGTTTTTAGTTTTAAACTACATAAAATACAATTGTAAATTAAAATTCAATTTAAATATTTTATTATTTGAGTTGTAAATGATTTCACATTATTTGAATTAATCGTATACCCTAGCGTATTACATTTTAAAAATTATTAAAGTTTATTATAATAAACTTAAATTTTTAGTACGTTCTTATCAGTGCTGCCTAAAACGTATTTTTACAAAAAAACGTACTTCTGGCAGCTTTATGTAATACTTTGATCTCAATCTCTGAATTATTGAAAATTAATATAATTTTTAGAATTGTTACCTGTTCAAAAAAGGCGAAGATTTTATTTATGTAATTACAATGCTAAAAGAACACTTCAAGTATGCGTTTCAATCAGCATATTTGTAAAAAATGTTCTGAAAACTACGCCTATTAAAATAATTAAATCGTATAACAAAATGTTTTATTGCTTCGTATCACATTTTTCATTCATAAAAATCGACCATTCTTTGGCGTCTGCGAGCGTTTACGTTATAAAAAAGCGCGAGCACTAACAGGTTAACAGGATAAAACTGTACCACCTGTAAATTTTTTTAAATTCTAGGGCTGTTTTCATTTAAAAAAAGGGTAATTTGTGGTTTTGGTCCTGAAGATACATTTTTTTAAATTCTCGAACTCGTTTGATTTTCAAAAAAAAAGATAATTCGGCTTTTTGACCTCTAAGATATAAGTTATGGAGATTGAAATTTATTTTACTAACACCCCCGAAAAAAACTGTAATTGAAATGTAGACTTTATAAAATTCTAAGACTGGTAGTTATTAAAATAAACGGTAACACACACACACAAACCAATATGGCAAAGCATATTATATAAGTAAGGATAAACTTTACAAATCAACATCTAAATCAATATTGCTATTCAAAGTTAAAAAACTTTCAGTAGTTTCATCGGGTTTTGATACATTTGAACAATCATCTATATTAAAAATTATATAATAAAAATATTACATCATCTGTGGAAAAACCGGTACATACATCTCTGTCTGTAATTTCCTGGTCAAAATATAAAATAATATGTAATTCAAAAAAGCCGAGTGGTGTAGGCCAATTGTAACTGGTAAATTTTAAGAAAAATACACTTTATATACCTGAAAAGCAGTTCAGAATAAAGGCTTCGATAATAAAAACTTGAATCTGACTATGTGATCTAATTTTTTGTGTCTTAAAAATGCATCAAAGAATAAAAGTAATACATTGTATTGTAATTAACAAAATTGTTATATTCATTAAAATTATAAACATTTATTACAATGATAATTAATAATGCCAACATATTAAATTCCATTATAATGGATTAATTATTACAGGGGTCCTCATTTTCTACGGTGTGAACTCCCAAAATATACAAAAGTAATAATACCAACTATAATATTTCAATTAAATTATACCAGTTTCATATTCCGATGGAGTCTTGACAGAATTTGAAAAATCTAAATTGATTTACCAATTAATGACATAAACACTTTGGTAGTGACAAATAAAAGAATATACAATATCATAAAATACGGCTACGAACATATGTATAGAATATACAATTTTAGTAAAAACTCTATTTAATTTTTAATATTGTAATAGAATTGGGGAAAAACAATTGCCACAATACAAAGACTTGTTACATGTTATATATACTATGTATTATAAAACATGTTAATATACGCTTGCGTTTTTGAAAATCCCAGAATTCGATAGTAGCGAAATGAACGGTCAACTAATTTTAAAATTTTAATTAATATTTCAACTAAATGTTATGTAAAAAGTTAATTTTTTAGTTTTGTTATCGATTCATTGTAATTTTTAAGATAAACAGAATCGAATGAGTATTAAATATATTGAAATTGTTTAAAAATTCACAATTTTAGAAATAAATTATTAAATAAGCACTTATCTATGAGTTACTATAAAACCAATAAATCACCACATTAAAATAGCTGCATTTTCTATTATGCACGATAGATTTGTATAAAAATTTTTCAATAACTTTGCACAATATATGAGAAACAGTACTGAAATTTTTTTTTAAAAATAAAATCAACCCAAAAATTTAAAAAAACATAAATTTTGAGATGCGTTTAAAATAATTGATATTGATACGACTCGTAATTTCAATTGATCTCTCGCGTACTGATAATCTATTCCAATGTATAAGATTTTGCAAAGAAAGGCTGAAAATTTAAGGTATAGAATTGTTGTTGATATATAAAAAAAAATCATGTTAATGACCCCATGTAAAATTGTATTTAGCTCGTTTTCAATTTTTCGATGGGCGCAATAAAATTGCTGTGCGCATTGGATGATAAACAGATTTAGTTATACATTCGAACAGATAACTCTGAAATTAATAATAACTAAAATATACTGTAATATCAGACAATACAAGATTAATTATTTAAATTACCTGAAATATCAGAATAACTCATTAAATTAATTCATTCATGAAATTAAAAAAAATTTTCAAAAAAGCGCCATACACTTTATGTAAGTATAATTGATTAAAACTTTATATTTAGAAATACTTTAGTTATGGAAATTATTTAACTGGATACAAATATTGGTGCACTGCATATTAGAATTCTGCAACACGATCCGATCTAAAATTATGTTTTAGAAACACGCTACTAAAAATTGATTTGACGCGATATGGAGTACTAACTCCGTTTATAAAAGTTTATTCAATACGGTTCGAAATTTGATAATCTTTAAAATTTCATCAATAAGAGTCCTACTGTAACAGCCTTTCACTAAATTTAATCCGAACATGAACAACTTTTAAAAAACGTCTCTGAAACTACATCTGTAAATTTAAAAATTTAAACGTGATAGAAATTATACAGTTTATTTACAATAACATTATTATCCTGAACACCCACGACATCCGCAGTGCACACATTCCACGATTTTACCCTAAAAGTAGTAAGATTAAATTATAATTTTAAAAGGAGTAGATCAACAATAATATACAAGTTAAATACTTTATTGGCACGTAAATACTATTTGATAAGTTTTTTTCCAGTTTATTTTATAAACAGGGAATACATGTATTATAAATTATAATAAACCTTTTATTTTTAGTCAATTTTTGGTTGCGAAACCAGAAAATTTTTCAACCCCAGATGATGGTAAACTTTTAAAATTTAACAAACCATACAATATTATTTCATTAGAACGTAATAGTGTATATATGATTCTAGATTATTATTACTTCTTCCAGTTTGATCTTTGGTACACGACAGATACAATTAGTCATAAAATTGGTATCTCTTTTCTGAATGCAGGACAAACAGCACAAATTTTCAAATCCAGGTTTTTTCCATTTTGCTATTAAATTTTTATCAGCCAATTTGAGGTTAATGCAAAAATCGTACAACTCTGAATAATGAAGCTACAATAAATAGATATAAAAGTTTACCTTTACTAATAGCTTTTCTTTTGTAAAACAAGTCATAGATGTACCTAGATCGTTGGTGGTGAATACGAAAAATTGGCCAAATAGACTCTGTTTTTCTTTTCCCTTCATGAGGTTCCTCTTCAGCTATTAAAATGGGAAATATAAACAGCTTATAAATGTAATTTGTTTATATAGATTATTTTAGTTTACCTTCTCTCATTTTTCTGTTAAATTCATCTAATGTGGGTTCAATAAGTTCCCATCCATCTGGAGGTGGGTCCCGACGGTTCATTCTTATTCTAGAAGTCATATCGAAAATAAATTAATATTGTGTATTTTTAATAAACTACAATTTATATTGTTCATAAAGTTAGAGATAATAATAAAGATTGTTTACAATTTAGCGAGAAGAATTCTTTTGTTTCATTAGTTCTTATGAGAACATCAATTTGCTTTCTATGACCAAGGCTCAAATATCAAGCATGCATGATATAATGCATTCTGCCAAAGTCGTATTGTAAAGTGAAAATTATGCACAAGACATGTAAATAGCTATTAAATTAAACTTTAATTTATAAAACTCTTTTTTTGTGTTATCGTTTATTTCATAACTATTGTCGTCCTGTAACTGTGAAGCTTTCGAAATAAAATAATAATTTTAAATATACATGTATATAAGTTTATTATATATTATTTTGACCAAATCAGATGGGAAACACTGAAAAATGATAGAAATGTCATTTACACATTATTTTGACGATAAAACCATCATTTACTTATTCTAACCATGTCAAATGTATAATTGACAAGATGGGGAAAATTGATGAAAATAAGAACTAAAATTTTCATACGAACTTTTATTTACACATGTGTTACCAACATTACATTGATAGTTGAATTTAAATTTATTTTTTTATAGCTTTAGTTTGTAAATAGATGTTTATAAAAATATAAAAATGAATCTTTTATTTCTTTATTTTTTGTTTATAAAATTTTCTGCAGTTTTGTCACAAGTTAAAAAAATCAATAGTTTCAACAAACTCTACGAAAATATGGATGGAATAATAATGGCATATGGAGACTTCAATCTTGACAATATGGAAGATTTGGTTTTGTACAACCCTTATAGTAATTTTTGATGTGTCACTCATTGATGGAATTGTGGGGACTGGATGTTTTTTAATTGTATGGTCATTGTGGGTCAATTGGGACAGTATTACTAATAGTATAATATGTATACCGATAATATTCACCTGACAATGCTTTCAAAATGAAGCAATATTCACAAATATAGTAGGCTCCAATTCGGTATTTTCATGTTACTACATGTATGTGACTAAATTTACCATTTAAACTATTTTATTTTACAATTTGGGTGAAAATGTCAAGTTTTAAAAAAATAATTAAAAAAAAATTTAATTTTACATTTTTTTTATTGTTTAATTTAGATAACACAATATCAATTTATACTCAAAATAACGACGATAATGTTAATACCGTATTTGAATTTTATACAAAAATAGAATTACCACACCAAGAAAAAGTGATTGGAATCATTGCTATTGATTTAAATACAGATTTTTATCTTGATATAATATGCACCTTTAAAAATGAAAATCTGAATAATTTTTACGTTTACATGGGAAATGCTGATAATGATTTTCAAATTAATCATACTATTCTGGATATACACGATGAACCTTTTGTCTTTGAGTAATTTTTATTTTTCATTCAATATAGTTTTTTAGTTATTTAGCCAAATATAAATTACATTTATTACTTAATAAAGGAAATTACTCCATTTTGTGGTCTGAAGGGTATCCGTTTAATAACTTTGATTTTTATGTAAATGTAGATTGTTTATTAAGCGTACAGATTTGGTTCCATCTTTACGACATTCGCATGGATTTGCTGATGTTGATTCAAAAATACATTTTTGTGCGGGTATGATTCATATTATTTTAGATTTATGTTATGGTTATCAAATTTTATCTAGATTTGATTTTCACTACTAAAGCTGGATTTACCGTTTATTCTTTTAAGGTTAACATTTTTATTGTATTTTTACAAAATTTTAGGATGAATATACTGATGAAGTATTTAAAGGACTGTATCCCCCAAAATGTAAAAATTGTAAATGTGATTTTTCTTATGTTGATACAAGTAATTTAACAATAAATAGTACAGTAGACGCTCAAAAAGTGACCACTTTTAAATAGGCCATAACAAAACGATACTAATACCATTTTACCCACCCCAACAATTTCAGTCGAATTTTACCAATACAGGTGTTTATATACCAGTTACCAATATGTATTGCAAAGGATTGTAATAAATATAAAAATGATATTAACAAAGTTGTTTTAGTTTCGTTGTTTAGTTTTTATTTAAATTTGTATTCAAAATATTTTGAAAATAAAAATTTGAAATTTAAAAATTGCGTAGCAATGAAAAAAATTCCGAAGGAATGAATTATATAGATTTTCACCCATTTATATTTTATATTTCTTTATTGGAAATGTGTAGAGTCTACACTGTAGATCTACAATGCACATTTTTTTTGAAATTGTAGTAACAATATTTCAATTTTTATTTTAATCGAAATATTTGAAAATTATATTAAAAATTATTTTTCACCGGGAATGCGTAGACTTCTGGGATTGAAATTTTGTATTTATATCAATTGGAATAAGGTCTATCAGAATAATCTTTTTTTTAATTTTTGGACCGTCAATTATTTCACATTTTTTGTTTTAATAAAATTTTTCGGGAAAAAAAAATATGAATACTAAAATGCTTTTTTGACCGTGAAGTTGTCACTTATTCGGATTAAAATTGTAGGGCTGTTTTCATTAAAAAAAGAAGGGTAATTTGTAGTTTTGGCCCTGAAGATTTAATTTTTTTAAATTTAAATGTATGTTAATGTTTATGATTTTAAAATCTGTATCAGCGTATATATTTTTTTAAATTCTCCAACTCGTTTGATTTTCAAAAAGAGGGACAACTAGGGTTTTTGACCCGTAAGATGTGAAATTGGGAGGTTGAAATTATGTTTGCGCACACCCTCCGAAAAAACTGTAATTGAAATGTGAACTTTATAAAATTCTAAGACTGGTAGTTATTAAAATAAAGCGTAACACACACACAAACAAAAATCGCTTAGCATATTATATAAGTTAGGATAAATAAATTTCTTTTCGAAAAAGTGACTCCAAAAATATAAATTGGAACGTATCAATGGCTACACATTTAATAAATTTAAATTAAATTTATACTTATTGGAAAGCAAAATGATAGTCATCAAGGGTTTTAAATGAAACCATTTTAAAATATTTTTGTATAATAGAAAAATAAATTAATGTACATGATTAGCTTAGAAATTTCTTGTAATATTTTTAATATATTTTCAGTGTATATTTAATATATTCTCAATTCTATTACTAATGGTCAACGTAATTAATAATCTTAATCGATGTATTAATAAGCTGTTGTTTTTTGCCTTTGTTAATTGCATTAACATTTTTTTTATTGTTAAAATAATAAATAATTTGTTTAAATATCATGTAACTAAAATAATGCAATGATTTTAAATTTATTGGAAAAAGTGACCACTTTTTTGGGCAAGTGGTCACTTTTCGAGAGTGTGCTGTATAATATATAATGTATATATACATTATTCTTTTTCACTGAAATTACCATGGTTACTTTTGGGTTAACAGAAAAATTAATATTTCATAAAAGTTTTTTATAGATTTAAAATTTCTAAACGTTTTTATCACTTTTTTCTATATCTTTATAATTTTGATTAATTTAATAGTTGGACATTAAAAATGTGTCGCGATCGCATTTTGAACCAGGCTGTTGTAGTCTATTAACAAAAATATTATTTACAGTGAATTATGCCATTCTTTTTAGATTCCAATTCTCAAATTGATATAATTTGTGGATATATATTTAATAATGAAAATTATATAAGCATTTTCAATTTTGAAGATAAAACGGTATATACTATTTTCATATACTAATAATACTACAGTCGACGCTTTAAATTTTGACGACTTTTCTATGATAGTTTCTGATTTGTTAATTTTAACATTTCAATAGTGGCAATATTTCTGAAAAGTGGTCAATTTTGAGGTTGACTGTATAATGCAGGGTTCGCATAAAATTTGTCATATTGACTTGATTGCTAGTAACCTCTAGAACCTTCAAACATTCAGAAATACATATGAAATATGTAGGCGAACCCGAATTATTAATTATTTTAATTTAATTTTTTATTTTAATTAGTGGTCAGACCAAAAAATTGAAGTTAACATTAACAAAGAAAGGGCGTTATTTGCAAAAGAAGGAGGAATTGAAGTTTTGAGATTTGCAGATTACAATTTGGATGGATTCATTGATTTTTTAACGGTAGTGGAAACTGAAAATAAAGAGATGCAGTATTTATAATTTAATTCAGGGGTCGCCAACCTTTTGCATCTCGTGGGCCACTTTTTTACACCAATAAATAAATTTGAAAATCCGTTTTTGAAAATTTACACATGATACATTTCTATTCTAACTGAACATAAACGGTTCTAGTATATTCAACAAAATAGAATCCAGGGTTAACTGAATATTCATTATTAAAATGATTGTAATGAGCCAATTATATTAGAAAATGTTTAAAACGGTGTTTAAAAGATAAAAAATTTAAATTATTATATGGGCCACTGGTTGCCACCTGATTTAATACAATGTAAGATTTATATTAGTGTGGCTTTGTTTTCTAACAAACTGGGATATAATCTTAAAAAAGATGTAAAGCGCACTGATAGAGCCATATTCGAACACGACGCAAAGTATAACTTGCAAAATTTGGATGATTTAAACATTGTGAGAGCTGCATTTATAGATTCGCAAGAGGATGGAAATCTTGACGTTATAGTTTCCTACCAAAATAGTGAAAATCATTTATACAAATCGGTCGTATATGAATTTAATAGACAACCGGATGGAACTTTTATACATATTAAAGGTGTTTTATTACTCTTTCTTATTTTACTGAAAATTTTATTTATTTTTATTTTAGCATTTTTTACTGAAAACGATAAACATCATTCGGTAATTTAAATTTCATTATTTTTTTAGTTTTTAATTAATTTTAGAAAATGTTTCCACCTGTTGCACCTGGAGTAACAATTACATATAGTCTTCAAAATTTGTATGATTATCAAAGAGGTGGTAAAGGTATAGTTTTATAGTAATAGATTTAATTTTTACATTTTTTGGAGTATTTTATTAATAATCATATTTTAGCTACTCAATTATCGAAAACTGGACATTCAACTCTTTCCATTAAATACACTGCGTTTGGACTTGGACCGTCACCAAATTTTGTTGATAAAATTGTTGTAGGTCTGTGTAGAATTTCAAATAATTATGTTAAACGAGAAAGAGTGCAAATTATACCAAATTCTAAAAATATTGTCATTATTAATCCCAGAATGAAACCAGAACTGTAATTTTTATTTCAAAATTTATATTACATTTGTATTTATCATGTGTTTCAAGTGGGAAATATGTGTTAAATTATTGTTTGAATTTAATCATTTAAAAATATTTTAGAGAATTATGGTTTCTAGGAATTAAATTTTTTCATGAATCTTTTATTATTTTATATGTTCGATTTAAAATTTAACAATATGTATATAATTACACTAACCGTTGGAATAAACATGCCATTCGAATTTTACCAATTAAGTAAACTTAATTTATCATTTTTGTGATTTGCAAACTGTAAATATAATTTTTTTATTTTGTATTCAATTTAATATTAATTAATTTTATTTATTATTATTAATTAATATTATTAATTTTAATTCAAAATTTATTAACTAAAAATAAAAAATAAATCACACATTCCATGTAAACAACCCATTTCTAAGTCCTATACATGTAAAACACTAACAACATGTAAAAAGCCTTTGATAATTAAACAACGCCAATTGAGAATAAAAATTATAAAACGAAAATTATGCTTTTTACAGATCAGAGAAAGTGACGTTTGAGAAAAAAAAATGTATTTTGTAGGGGTTTTAAGGGATTTTTTTAAACCAAGCTTTAAAGATTTTTATAATTTTTCGACCAAAATTTTTGAAGGATTTTTAAGGAAACAATTTTTTTTACCCAATTTTTAACGATTTTGAAGATCCCTTAAAATGTTAACAATATTCCCTGATAAACCAAAATTTTGGTCAAAAAATTATCTTTAAAATCTTTTAAATTTAAGTGAAAAAATCAATAATATGATTAATTAGCAAAATCTATGATTATGCCGCTCTAACAATACATCGCTCAAATGAATGTCAAAATAAAAAATAAATCACATATTCCAAGTAAATAACTCCATTTCTAATTTCTATATACGTAAAAAACTACTATTTGATAATTAACAACACGAATTGAGAATAAAAATTATAAAAACGAGAATTATGCTGTTTACAGATCAGAGAAAGTGACGTTAGAGATAAGAAAACGTACTTAAAAAAATTCCAAATGAAACGATTCATAGATGAATTAAAGTTTTTTATAATTTTATCTCTGTACCTGATTCAGATAAACAAAATCAGAGAATTATTAATGTTCAATAAATACGTGGAGAGTAACACCATAATCTACCATTATTTTTTTTAAAAAAATTATTTTATTAGGGGGACTATTAAGATATAACGACTACTGCATTTGATTCTTATTTTAATTTATGATTAGATGGAAATTTCGCTTATTTTTGAAAACAAGTAGCGAATTCTATTACACTGCAATTCTATTTTCCGTGATATTCACTATTTTCGGCATTGTAGCTTCAATGTTATATTTACTTGAAAAGGTAATTTTGATAATAGTGCCTTGATATAGTTGTATACATGTTATTTTAGAGACAAGACAAACAAGATATGCTTAACCGAGCAAATGTTTTCCATTTTGACGCCATGTAACATAATTTGTCAAATTCTGTTATGCTTATTAAAATCTTGATATGAATTGTACACATTACGCCCTAATTAGGGCTCCCAAATTTAATTATCTCGCCTGGTGACTTCACAATACATTTGTACTTATCGCGGGCCTCCTAAAATCTCATTTCTAAGAAACATTACCAAAATATGGCATCGAACAATTATTTAAATATTTTTCATAAATATAATGTATGGTATCCGCTTAACTGAAACTAATTTAATTAATCATTAAAATCGATTTATTATATTACATTAAAATATGAACGAACCCGGGCATGCATACGATCCGATTCGGGCCATAACCAGATTATACTTATTTAAAAAATTATATAAATGATGCGCATTCGGAAAAGCTAGCTACTAGCTATTGCAGTTATTAAGATATACTGTAATTTTCTAATTTTTAAGCAGTCTGCAATTTCATAAATATTGAGTGATTCAAAAAATTTTGATTGTAAAAAGTTTTAATAATTTGTATAAATTTTTTTACTTTTATAAATACAGTAGCCACATTATGTAGTAATGTAGCACCTTGAAACAGTACATAGATACAAGCTTTGAATTCATTTAAAAATTTGATTGATTTATAAAAAATTATTTGGTCCATTCAGGATGAATGTAATATTCTGGTCTACGTTCGCTATAAACTTTGGTACTCAACTTGTGTTTTTTGATTGCAGTGTACATTTTGGTTTTGATTGAATTTTCACATTGTTTGTAATATCGGTTTATACAGTCACGTCGTGTGTTCAACCAATAGTTGACATCCAAGTCAATAGTCTATTTGCAATGTTAATAATGTTTAAAATACTATTTTTTATTTATTTATTTGACATATATACATGAAATTAGTTTTTAAATGAAGTATTCTCTTTTGGAAACCCTTGTTAAACTAACCAGGAGCTGTAGCTGGAAAATTAATATTATAAAATTTTTTTGATATGGTTAGTCTTATATACTTAGCCAAATTCACTACTATAATGTCAACTTTTAACATTGACAAACAAGAGAGAGAAAGATGTGTACAGTATACTCCAGTGTTTCCCAAGTGGCGGTCGGTGAAAAATTTTAATAAATACAGTTAGACCTGTATTTACCGTTAACCGTGAAAAGAGTGTGAAAACCTGTGGTATACTTATGTTCTTAATGAATTTATACACTACAGATGTTTTCATAAATGGTATTAAAATAATTAAATAACAAAATATCTGCACAATTATACACATCAATATCACTTTCAACGTTAATTAATATATTTTCAATACAAATGGAGTCAAATTTAATTTACAGTTCAATATTTTTTTGTGGCCACCTGTCTGTGTTCCCGTTTGTATAATTTATACAGAGAGTTTTAAAAACCAATTTGTAATATAATAAAATAGAAATATGGGCTATTTATAGAATTTAAATTTACATTAATGTATGGTCGAATTGCCTCATTTTCAATTGTAGGTTTGAATTTTTCTTTAATTTTCAGTCTTTTTTCTAGTTCAAAAGGCGACACAGTTTCATCCACTAAAAATTGAAAAAATAAAATACGTTTACCATAAACTTACTCCTATAATCGCATTTGTTTCTAGAACTTTTTTCAAAACCTGCAACATGTGGTAACACGTAGGTGGTTGTGCTAAATAATTCAAAATATTGAAATTTGTATTATTTTTAAGCTCACATTTTAATATAATAATCTAATAGTACTTTAAATGAGCGTGTGGTCGATTATAGCATTCGTTCTGGTACTGATAATGGAAATTGCGACTGTAATTGAAACTTTTCTTACCGTGTCGATAATTATACTTGTTATATTCTACGGGTGAATTTGCATCATTATTGTAATAACTTGTCCAAACTTTAAATGCATGTTGTCGTATTCTATCCAATTCAGACTTATTCATAACAACTTTTAATTAATTAAATTGTACAAGCATTTACATTAATTAAAAAACCATAATAATGTTAGAAAAGAATCGAAATAACATTTCTTTATATTTGTAAATTTAAATTGTTTGTATTCGTTTGGCGACCTGGTTAAAAATATTGATCCATACATTATTTGGTATTCTTATTTTTATGTCAGTAGACTATTAAACTTACTTTTTATTAGATAAGTTTCACTCTTTTCTTTTGTACCATTCTATTATGTTTAACATTTAAAATGGAATTATCATTCAGAAAAATCATAATTTATTCAACTACATTATATTTCAAATAGATTACAATACAATTGTGTTGAAATTATAATATCCATTTTAACAATTATGTCAATTATTTTTATCATATTAAAATGATGTACACTGTACAGTTTTCTCTCTAAAATTCTACACACCACTATCACTGTTATACTTTAACCGGGGCAAAGCAAAAATTAAATATAACTGAAAAGTATACGACAAATAAATTAATTAATATGATTTTATTACAATTATATATATTATTATTTCTCAAGACCTGCAGTGCGCCGTTTCGTGATAAAAATAGGGTATGTTTATCATAAATGAATTATAACCACCCATAACGCGATTATACGAACTATACGTTAATTTGTTATCCTATTTTACCGATCCGTCAAAATAATACCGATTAACATTATATCCTTCACAAACTAATATAATATGTAAATACATAAAATAATACAAATGTTTATTTTAATTGAAACATATACAACAAAGGATGACAGAAAAATTATATTTAAATGAGAAACAACTTATATACTTTCTTCATAGCATACATCCAGTTTTCGTCTTTGATATTTCACATACCTTTCATTTTGATTGTTAATTAAATTGTTTAATCCAATCCTGGAGTATGAAGTTTTAGAACAATTACTAATCGTATCAGTTTCATTCTGTAATTTTAAAATAACTACAGATAAATTATCATTTATGGCTAAATCATTATGCCCATAACCAGCTATTGAAGGAGGTGCTGTTGCTTGACAAAATTTTTTTATTCCTTCAGTGCGCCAATGGTGAAAATCGACAAGGTTTAAATAAGTGGTTGTATTACGTTTAATTTGTACTCCATTTGAGGGTAAATTTGATGGCTTAAGATGGTTTTCTGAATTGTGTCGATTATTTTGAATTATATTAGTCAAATTTCCATTTTCTTGTATATTATGACCTGTTAAGTTTACATTTTATAAATACATCAAATTATTTGCATACACCAGTGCTTCTTAACTAATGAAAAATTAAGCAACTTATTTGATTTTGGAAACTTGTCAAAAAATATATTACATTATGTATTATTATGTAATATGAAAAGTATACTAGAGTAAGTGGTCAAAATATTTCCAACTGTTTTGATTAAGGGTTACAAATCATTAACTGAAAATAAGTTGAACAATTCAATTTCTTGGGGTATTTCACATTATCAATATATTAATAGTTATATACCTGTCTAATGCATGAACTCGAAGAGTGAGTGTATTTTATATTATTAACCAAAATGATTAAACTAAGCATTAGGTGTAATATTTTTAAATGTTTATGGGCATCATAACCTAATGAGGCTTCGAAAGGAATGGGAAAGAGTACTGTAATGTTTTTTTATCTATACCAGTGGTTCCCAACTTTTTTTTGATGTGATCGACTAATACATTGACTAGAAAAATGTTTCTGATCGGAATCTATGGTAAAAATTAAAAAATATGATTGTAGAAAACATAAAAATTAAAATTCGTAATAATTTGAAACACTTTCGCTGTATATTTGAAAATTATCGGCAAAACCTAGTACAGTCAAAATATCATTTAACAAATGTTTTGTTTAACGAACGTCGAAATTTTAAATACTACTTGTGCTAGATAATTCATCCGTGCATTACGTAGATATATTGATCGTAATCTATAGTTATTTTTACATTTCTAATATTTTCGTTAAATGAGATTTCAACTGTATAAGAAATAGTGGACTAATCCAAGTGTTATAATTTAATGTAGCCAGTATATCATATTGCTAGAGAAGAGGTTAAATTAAAGTCGCCAGAAAAAATACGTACTATCACTTTTAGTTTATTTGGTGTTAATTGTAAAGCCAAAACTACTTATCTATGATAACGAATAAAAATTTTCGGCTTAAAATTTATTCCAAATAAACTAAAAGTGATAGTACGTATTTTTCTGACCACTTTAGTTAAATAAGTAAAGTTCCGGTAACCATTCCAAATATAATAAAATACTTTTTAACAAAATATAGAAACAATTAAATTTTATAAATATGAAAATAAATTGTTTTAAAATAGAGATTATTTTAATTATACCAGTATTATTAAAATTAAAAATTAATTCTAATTTTTTCATTTTGGCGATCGAAGGTTGGCCTATCTATACCCAATATTTATTTATATTGTTAGAAAATCATCTACAACTAGAGAAAAGTTTGAGAATCACTGACGGTATTGTCTTTATGAAAATTAATTTATAAATATTACCTGAATTAAATACTGAATAGAATGTATCGATAAAATAGTTTTTAAATGACATTGTACGCGATAAATTCTTATCCATTTCAATGCTTTCGATTTACAATAAAGTTGTTCTAATAAATATGTTTACAAATTAAACTTTATTTTTGGATAATTATAATTTATCTGATATCTAACTTCTGGATCAACCTGACTTTTGTGACTTGAATATACGTACCATAAATGTGTTTCCTTGTGAATTGACCTAAATTAATTTTATAATATGTCAATGTTAATTTGTATCAAACTTCAGCTACATACATTTCGTCACGTAAAACCTATTATCCTAACTTATATAAAAGGCTACGCGATTTTTGTATATATATATTTTTGATAAATAAATAAAAATGGAATAAAATGTTATGCAGTTAGCCAAAGACCCCGGCTTTATGTGCAAAAAAATTTCTAACCGTTTAAGTTTTTGCTCCGATTACTGTAGTTGGTCAATCGATGCATGGCAAAGAGTCATATTAGATATGATAGCATATACATTAGGGCTGTTTATTTTTTACAAAATTTTCGATTCGAAAAAAATCCACCCCCCTACCTTGAATTGGGTACTTTAAAACCCATAAAAATAAAATTTTAGAAAAAATCTGTACCCTTTTTGAATTTTAAGGTTTACATGCGCGCGCTTTTTCCCCTTTTTCTTAATTGGCGCCATTTCTTTTTTTTTTTAAAGATGGATATGATTAATGTATGACTCACTAAGACATATACCAAATTTGGACATAAAAAATTCAATATTTAACTTCACAGGGTGTTTTTGTAATATTAGTGAAATTTAAAAATACTAACATTTATAATAACGATACATTTATTTTAAATATGAAAATCTGAGTTTCCCATGTTGAAATTCAGTTATTAACTTTTTAAACACATTTTAATGAAAAAAAGTAATATGAACTCTAGAAGCCGAGCTAAAAAATTTAACTGTGTTCTAATCGATTAATTTTTATAATTTTTGTATGACGATATGTAAAATGTTATGCAGATTCGAGGCAATTGAGTGTAGTTTTTTTTGTATTATTAGTTTCTTCCAGTTTAGTATCTATTTAGTTAATTAATAAAAATCAGGGAAAAAAACGAAAATACTTTATTATCTTGAAAAAATTACGAAAAATCATGGAAACAATAATTTTTAATATTTATTTTGCTAAAATTTAAAAGTAATTTTGTTTCAATGTCAACAATATTACGGTCGACAAATTTTTTTATATATCCCAGAGATTTCTCACAAATTTTATTTGTAACATCCACATTGATAGGATATGATGACAACATATAATATCGATTAAAGCATTCCAATGTTTTACCTTCCAGTATTCTTCGTAATAATTCAATTTGTCTTCTACAAGTGAACCAAGCAGGCGCCCAGTAATCGACAACAAATTTGCACGCATTAATTATAGCTGCAGATTTGTCTGAACTAAGTAAATAATATTTTAACAGATAGTTGGCTTTATTATTCCAGCGAGCTTTAGACAAAAGTTCCAATTTTCTAATTGAAATAATATAATACACCCCAGTATTAAACAAATATTTTACTGCCTCACATAATCCAGATAACTTTCAATAATCGTTTCTACTGCACCTTGGATATTTAATTTCAATTCCTGTTCCCTTATAATGTGGTAATCACTGCAAATAAATTAATTTTGAGAATCTTAACTAAACTAAAGGATATATTGGGTCCAATGCTGCTAACCGGAAATTTAAATGCGAGATAAATTTGTAGTATTCTATCCAGAACATGTAATTTACATGGTTGGTAAATCAAATGAGACATAACATCTGTCATTTTCTTTATAACACCTGATTTTTTTCCGGTATTGGTTGATGTGGTATTATATATGACCATTTTTATTATTGAAGAGATACCATACATTGTTATAATCGATTGCACAACATCAAATATTGTTGATAATGTTCCATTAACTATTATTTTCATTGCAATGCATATCTGCAAAGATTCGCCATATTAATTTCAGTTGCCAATCGAGATAAATCACTTAACTTATTTATTATTATAAAACTTTTATAAACGAATAAATAAAATAAATAAATGAATGTAAGAAAGAATTGTTACGCTAGTTACCGATGAGATATTTAAAAATAAACCTCACATTTTATATATACTTTTGAAGATATAAATTGATTTAGGGCACACATTTTTAAAAAATTGACCATTTTTAATAGGCACATACGTTATTACACACTTTGAAGTATATGGTGTGACCATGGATTTTTTTTTGAACAGCCCTAATATATATATATTTGATATCCATTCATAAATAGGGCATTTATTTAAAATTAAGTAAATTTAAGACTCTTAGCCTTGTGACCGACTAATCTGTCTTAACCGTGCATATTTTTATATTAAATCAATATAATATAATTAAAAAAATTACTATACATCGGAGCTAATTATACATATATATTAATAATAAAACAATGTTAATTTACCAACTGTAGTTAATATCAAATTATAATAAATTTACGGCACCATGAAATAGTATTATAATACATAATTATATATTAAAATTAAAAGTATACTCAGTCTGTTAGCTAAGATATTATTAATAGTTATTCGTTTCTTTTAAAATATTTTTCATAATAATTTGCGGATATCAAACATTAATCATCCTAAAAACAACTAGGTAATTATTTTTTTATGGAGTCAATCAATTAAAAATTCATATAAATTAGGCACATCCGATATAGTTTAATTTTCTCAACATTACCATACACTGTTATTATTTTTTTAGTCAACATTGGCGTAGTTATGATGCATTCCTTTTGAGAATGTATTTAAAATATAGAAAATTTTATTTTTTAAGTCAGAATTTCTTAATAGAGCTTTAATATTAAATTTTTTATAATAGTTTTGTAATATCATGAAAATATGCGATTCAAACTAACAACGTAAAAAGAAATATGGTAGCAATACAATTTAAATGTATGGTTTTTATGACAGAGAATGGATCATATGTAGATTAATACATAAATTTAATGTTTTTATAACTGCAAATTTTATATATAATGAATTTGTTCCCACAAACCAAATTTAAGACTAAAAAACTGATCAACCTACGAATATAACAGAATTAAAACATTTTCTGGTCTGATTTTTGCAATAATTTTAGTTGATGGCTAAATTACTGAAAACTAAATACATATATACCTATCATCTTTGCTAAAATATAATATGTATATAAGTTAATTAGTGATACATAAAGCAATTTGGATTGTGTTGATGTAATTTTCCGATTTCGTGTATTAATTATAAATTAAAATCATTTCATATTATTTGATTTTAAAGTTTTTTTCGCATATTGAAAATAAATTATCTTTTAATGAAAATAATCATAAAGTTTTGCGTCACATCAATACAGTCCGACGCAAAAGTATAAATGTTTTTATAATCCAAATCAATTACTATCTAAATTTATTGTTATAGAAAAAAAACCACAATAATTACCAATCAATTCTAAATAAATTAAAATTATGTCATTTTCTATTTTAATTTTATAATGCTCATATTTATTATTTACCCACTAAGCAGATTTTTATAGTTTTATTTTCACTTTTAAAATTTTAATACAACAAAGGTGATCAAAGGAATACATATAATGCGTCATTGTTAACCACCCTTGTGTTAAGGATCTAAATTATATAAATTCAAATTACCCAAATTTTCTGAAAGATTAAAAATTAATAAAATATTTCTATCTTTCAAAATAAATGAATATGAAATAAATTTAATTAAAAGTATTACTGAACCATAAATGACCTAAACTTATTGTATTTAGATAATTAATGGGTACCGAATGCCACATTTGTCATACACATAAACATCGTTATAAATATTGCTGTTTTCATTTTTGAAGTTTCAATTATTATAATTTATTGTAATATATTTACTTTGTATCTTTATTAATACTTGGTATTTAGCTGTCTAGGCTTCCAATTTAAATTTTAAAACAAAATAGCATTATTTTTTTAGTTATTCATCTAATATGTGCTACATATAAATAGATAACTGGTATTCAATAATTTCCCTAAAATTATACGGAATAGTTCATAGATAATGCCTTCGAACGACTTAACTAATCTTACATTGTTTTATCTATCTTTACCGGCCACAAAGAGATATTTATAAAAGCATTGAATATGAACACGAACTCTGTAACCTCGTTACAGTACATTCATAAATATTTTAAACAAGCATTTAATAAAACTAGATTCTCTTGTTAATCTTGTTACAAGATTAGAAAACCATTATGAATTATTAAATCATAAGCCATAATCTCGATATTTAATTGAATGGTATAATAATTATTAGATTCAAATTATCACGATGAAAGTTTCGTCATCATTAAACCTAAAATCAACAAAAATAATTATATTTTGGATTATTGATATCGCCATGGATTTAAATAAATATTTTAAAATTGATGATATTAGTTGCCTAGCTTAATATAAATTTACTTTTATTATAAATGGAGAAAATAACTTGCATAAGAACGACTAAACCATATCGTCGGTTTTGTACACAATACGATATATATATCAGTGGAAAATCAAATTACTTGTCAGCGTTAAATAGATGTAGAAAAAAGCTGGAAAAAAATAAGGATATATTATATATTCACGCTTTAGGTTTGAAAATATGTTTTATATGTCATTTTAACCTTAGGAAAAGCAATCCCCACGGCTATCAATGTAGCAAATCAACTGCAAAAAGAAAGTTATCACTTTTTGGAACTAGACGTTATGACCAACAATGAATATGTATTTTACACCAATGAAAGCGATATAGAAGAAAATAATACAGATAAAAATTCAAACCTGCCAAAAATATCAAATAGTCCTAAAAAAATTTCACCTTTAGATATTGATATTGTCTATAAAAAACCAAAATTAGAACTAGAAAATGTATCTATTCACGAAGACAATGATTTGAACAAAAACGGAACGTCAATTACATCCAAACCTGAAATAAGGAAAATATGTGCTGTACATTTACGTTTGTTTCATAACAATCTTAATAAAATTTTATAATTTTTTTCCTGACCTTGATATTAGACTACCCAATATTAAATATCATCTTAATATTATTAAACATTGTTAATAGGATTATTATATTGGAATACTGTAATTGTGTCTAATGATATTATTTAATTTTTAATATACTTGAATTATGAACATTTTTTTATTTCTTTTTTTTTTAAAGATAGCTTGGGCTCTGTCACCGAGCGAAAGGTTGTAAATTAAAAAGAATAAAATTTATATATAGGGTGGAAATGATAGAGTCTTTATCCAAATCGAATAATCATATGATATCTCCGAGTATAATTACAGGAAAACCTATAAATGCGTCATTTGGTTTATACGTAGTGGCTTTACACAGTTTTAATGAACTTAAGAGAGTTTTTATTTTTGTATATATATTTAATTGATTTTAGATGTACGGAATCACTGTTTATTTACGAAGGTGGGACTTAAATATAGAAATTTTTATTTTTATTAGATATTGGAATGATCCTCGTTTAGCATACACAGCAGATGAATCAGAATTACCTTTAGTTCTAAGTCCATCTTCAATAAAATATTTATGGCAACCTGATGTATTTCTACCACAGGAAAGAACTAGCTATTTACATAAATTACCAACAGGTAATTTATATTTTATTGTTTATATTTTTAACTTAGCTAATGAATTGATGTAATATAAACATTTTTATGCAGTCTATTTATTTTTATAGGAGAATTAAAAGAAACGGAGATGTTTTACTATCATCACGGTAATCTTCTAGCAAAGATAATGAAGTCATTATATAATAATTCATAATTATTTAATTTTATTTTAAGATATATGGTTTTCGGTGGAATATTATAATATTAATTTTTTCACATGAACGTTGGGGAATTTGAAGATTCTATTATTATTCTCTCAAAAATATCTGAAACAGACTTATATGCATCATATCAGGGGTGTATACATTTTTTTTATCGTGAACCCTCATTTACAGAATATAAATCTGATAAAACCCAAAATCAATAAAATTTGCAGATGCACTAAATATAGAATATTTAAAGTTTTGCAATATAAAGCAGGGGTTGCAACAATGTATACAGTCGGTATAGACTAGTGCTGGTAATCGATAAATATTTTTTGATAAAAGAAACAATTAATTTTTTTAAATAAACATTTTCTATGAATTAGTTGTGAGAAAAATTTTTAAAAATAACAGTTGGAAATCGCATTGGTCATTATAATTGTGACACATGTAAGAAAATTTCCAACATTATCTATTAATAAAATTAAAATATTAAGCCCTCATGAGTGTAGACCCGTGCCATATAGCCCTAGTTCAGTGATTCCCAAACTTTATCAACCATAGACCACTTGTCAAAAAAATGTATGTAGACCACGTCATTTTTTAAAAAATCGCTTTAATCCTGAAAACGCCACTAATGTAACACTTTTATGTTTTTATTATATATTCCCCATTAAATCTTCATGGTCAAATTATAAAAATTATTAATTTCAATACCAACCCTTATGGAGAACTACTAGTTCCGACCCTACTGTATTCGAGATGCTCCGAAGAGGGACCTCGACGAAATTTTTTTTAAAATGAGACATCAATTTACTAAATTGAGCATTTAAAAATTCTTAAATATCATAAGTCATAGTGGTCCAAACACATGGCGAGTAAATACTCTGACCAAATAATAAATGTTACTAATTTCGCAAAAAATATGCCCAAAGGCAAGTATAAGACTATCTTTACAGATTAATCAGAAAATTACTACGAGTATCGTGATATGAATATTACATATTAAAAATATAAATTAAATTTTATTAAGTTATCATAATACAAAAGGTCCAAAAAGTAAGAAGTTGAGAATAATTAGTACACAAAGTCATAATTATTTCTAAAAAATTTAAATTAATGCTAGGTAGTGTAGTAATTATGATGTTTCGGTAAACCAATTTTTTCAAACGGTGCGCCCTATCGTATTTTTCCGTCCTAGCAAAGTTTATGTGTGCCCAGTTAAAAATTGAAAACGAGCTATACACCGTTTCACAAAGGGTCATTTTATCAGATTTTTTTGTTTTTTATTTAGAAATAAATTTTTTTTTTAAATTATAAAATTAGAGTCTGATTGCAATTCATTTAACTCTAATTGCATATTGTTTGATATGTTTATAATGTCGTAATCCATAAAATTATTAAAAAGCTTCAATTTAGGTTTAATAGAATCTAAATCAGCAAATCTAGTTAGAAATTCCACATAAATATTTAGTAAATTTATGTTTTTTAAAATATAATATTAAACAATTTCGCGGGTCATGCTTTGGACCACCCTGTGATAAGTTAAAATAACAACTCAAAAGCCTTACAGAGGTGACACTACAAAACGTTTGCGAAATTTTATAAGAGCCTAGTTTGTATTTTAGTGGTGACCACGAGCTTGCTAGGTTCGGCTCTGGGAACTACTATCCAACCAAGTAACTAAGTGAAATCGTTACATAGGTTAAATTTAACGTACGTTATTCCGTAAAATTTTAATTCAGTTTCATAAAATGATGTTTACGTTCACTAATAATAATAATAATAAATGAACAATAATGCATAATATTCTAATTTTATTTTATTTAAAATTTTTCTTGTAGAATCACCTAGAATTTCCTGTGGGCCACTTTGGGAACTTGCCTTGCCCCCCCACTCCACGGTAGTGATTCAGGGTAAACTGAATTTTAAATTATACATAAACTCAAAAATATAATTATATTTAAAATAATATAATATGATACATATTTGATTTCAGATTTACGTTTCATATAACATGTCCATTTGATTTCCACTACTACCCAATGGATTGGCAAACTTGTTCATTTCGGATCGAAAGCTGTATTATATTATTTATCTTTATACACCATTAAGATGGACTTACAACGGATCATTTGATGTTTTTGTGGAAAAATAAATCTTCTTTTACAATGGACCATTCTGTTAGCATGAATCAATTCAACATTTACAGCCACAACATTTCGACGTGTCTCGATGAATCTGTTTATGCAACAGGTTTTGTAAATTAGATACATTTTTATAATTAAAATAATTGTAGGCCAATTTCCATGTCTCAAATTAACAATTACGTACATTAGAGATTTAAACTATTATATTATGAGAATTTATGTTCCGTCCTTTTTAATTGTACTGGTAACTTATGTTGGTTTGTGTACGTTTAATGTGGAAATAAGTTTATGATAATTTTAGTCATTCATCCAAAAGCTGTACCAGCTAGATGTGGCCTCGGAACTATAGCTGTTTTGACCGCCCTCACACAAAACATTGTTTCAGCTTCTGGTCTACCTCCCGTACCATACATTAAAGCTGTCGATGTGTGGTGTGTTGCCACTTTTGTTTTCGTTACACTGATGCTTATTGAATTTGCTATTCAAAACAGTATAGTGCGATTGGTGGATAAGGATATCAAGATGAACAACATCCATATGGTTTAATGATAAATGATTTATGATAATGTATTTTTTCAATTATAATTTAGGATACAATAGTCATTCGAGATAATGATGACACATTGGGTTGCCTTAGTTGTTTCAAAAATTCGCCATTAATGTTGGACAAAGTCTGCCGAATAATTTACCCTATAGCATATGGATTATTTATCATAATATACATATCTTATTACTATGTACCAAGGAACAATTTTATAGCCCAACTATAATAAAATCTTAACATTTAAATATTTTATTTGATTAATAAAAATTACAATACAAAGTATAAAGTAATAAGAACAAAATACACAATGGGATTAAGAAGACACTTAAAAGTGGATGAACAAATTCTCCAAATATCTTCATACTTCATTTCAACGTAATCGTATGAACATGGAAGATTCGCATAAATTTGAGGTGATTCGCACATGGCGCCTTGTGGTGAATAAATTTTGAATTTTTTGAAAGTCTTCATATTAAATTTGATATTAAATCCCTCCTCTAAGAAATCATTTTCATCATAAATGTTTTGAGAATCTTTGGATCCATCAGTCACTGGTATATTTTCATATTCGTTATCATAATTGATATCAGACGAAGAATCTTTTTGGTTAATATAACTATCCTTGAAATAATTAATTTGTAATTGATTATTGCTAGATTTATTAACTTTCAGTTCAATATATTCTTGAGTAAAGGTAAAATCTAATTTCCAACCCAAATAATTTGCTCGGACTTTCATTTGTTGTGAATCAATGGGAAGACTTGGGTTAATGCATTCCAAATTATCGTCATTCAAGTGTATACCAGCGTATCCAAATAATAATGACTGAATAAATCCACCCGCAGAAGGTAAATAATTGCTTAATCCTGGTTTATCACTATTAATTGGATACTGCGACCATAACTAAATTACATGTTATATTATATTATTTTTTGTGTACCTTATATGGTTCTTTCACATAATTTACATAGCTTTTTTCAAAATTGGATTGTGTCATTTCAATTAAATTGTACCATTTATGTAATATTGTTAAAATACTCCAATTGTAAGATTCTGTGTGGTCTATCAACTTTTTCCCGTACATGTATATGTCGTTTAAAGCGATTTCATTGCTAACGTTCCATTTAAATGGGTAATGAATCAATAGTATTTCTAACTCTTTTATACGGTCAGGATAATTAATGGCCGCTAAAATAAATTAGATGTATATCATTTTAAGGTTATCATATAAAATATTTATGTATTTACAAAAATTATCCTTTACTAATATAAAATTGAATGTCTGTGACGGTGTTACCGTTTATTTAAAAAATTGACAGCCGTAAAATTTAAAAAAACCCAATTTCTAATATAGTTTTCCCCAGAACGTGTTTATATCTATTTTTTAGTTTCAGAATTTGAGTCCTTCAGAGTCAAAACGCCAATTGTTAGGATACCCTGTTTTGACTTTATTATTAAAATTATACACTCATTCCCTCAATAAATTAAATTAATTGGATTGTTTTTAAAATGCTTTACAAAAATGATAACCAAATACAATAAAGTGGAATAATTCATATTAAATTAAAAGTTAATGTGATATTCAAGTTTAGGAACCACTCCTTTAAATGATTGATAATAGTGAGTGTAAAATTTTTAATTAAGATTTTATTATTGAATTTATTTTATATGGTATCATTAAAAAAGTACGCCCTCGGCACAGCTAGGATACTGTTTATACGAAGTACATAATAGTCAAGCTAGTTATTAATATAATCTGCATTTATGGTTTTGAGTATTTCTCAGGTGATGTAAACTACATTTTCAATATGTTGTTTGATGTGTGCTTATCCAGAAACAAATATTATACATTTTTTAATTTTAACACATTTTTTATTTACATTTAAAACAGTTAGAATAAACGTCAATGTTAAAAAAACAATGAAAACACACATGTAAATAAGTAGTAGATGAAGTAATATTTTAAAAAATTTTACGAAAACAGTATGAACTTGCAAAATTTTGTAAAGAAATTTCGAGAAAATTTATAAATTTATATATGGTTATAAAAAGTTTCGATAGATTATTTTTATACTACCATCGGTTGAGAATGTTTTTATATATTATCTAAATTATGTACCTTTATAATAATAAATTTAATCTGTAGAATTCTAAATTACAATATCATTAATAATTTTATGAAACCAATTAGACAAAACATTAATAATATAAACGTTTTCATGAATCATATTATCAAATATATCATTGATTTGCAATAAATGATAAATTTTTTAATCAAAATATTATAAATTATATTAAATAAAAATCTAAATGTAATTGAATTTTGTCAGCATAAACATTCTTCTATTTTGATTTTTATATAATATTAATTAGGCTATCAGTTTTTGAACACAGTTTTTTTTAGAGCATACGTTCTACTAACATTATAGATTAGTATAATTGAGTTAATATAATTATAATAATAATTTGAATAGCGACATCTACAAAAATTTGCTTTATATTGTTTATATGTGTATTACGTATTATTATGTCACATATTATACATATGTGTGTAGTTTTGGTATTAAATATGTAATTTTTTCAATTTGAAAGTGACTAGTTTTCGTTTATTGATGCATGTAGAACTGCCCAAAAAAAAATTACACTAATAATAATTAATAATAATTATAATTCTAAGAGTCTTATAAGTGGTTTTTAAAAGGTGTTTTTTCTTCTGTAAAATATTTCTTCATCATTTGATTGAAAAATTAAAATCAATTCCCTAAATTTTTTAGATAAAACAATATACAAAAGTATTTCATTTTTTTATTCGGTGTAGTGGTCTATATAAAATTTTTTAATTCAAAAAATATGTAATTTTTTTAAATTTCTACTTCGTACAAACAGCATACTACAGTTCTATATAGTAGCAATAGCTGTAGTTCTGCCGAGGGCAGATTTTTTTAATTGCAACGTTCACTATTATCAATTCTTTAAAGAAGTGGTGCCTAAACTTGTTTTACCATGAACCCGTCATTTCATTTTACCTTTAAGTTAAAGTGAATTATTCCCAGTTAATTTTATTTTTTAACATTTGTGTAAATAATTTTATAAACAATTGTGATCCATTTTTTTAATTTATTAGAGAGAGTAAGTTTATGAAAAAGTAAAAATAGTACAATTCTAAAAATTGTCATTAATAGCATAATAGTAATAATTTAATAATAAACGTTAAATCCCAGAAAAAATAAAATTGTAAATACCGGTACTTTCTATTATAAAATTATTTTATATTAATAATTAACGGAATCAGCTTTTTTAATTATTTTTTTAAAAAAATGGTAATCTGTGGTTTTGATAGTGAAAATAAACTTATTTGATATTGCTATTTATCATAATGCTTATGATTTTAAACACTACCCCACAATTTATCCTAACTTATATAATATGCTACGCGCTTTGTGTTTGTGTTTGTGTTTGTGTCTGTCTGTCTGTGACTAAAAAAATTTAAATTTGAATCAGGTGTGTTGATATCTTATCATGTGTTTTGTTGTTTTTATATTTTTCTAAGTCTCAAAAATTGAAAATTTAAGGTTTTTTACAAAAAATGCTAACATGACGTTCCAATTTAATAATAAATTTACTTTGGTTTTTTTCAATGTATCTATAATGATTTCTAGTTGCTTTATTATATGGAAGTAAAATATTGACAGCTTTTTCGTCCCAATCAAGAGGTAAAGATGATCCAGTTTCTCCACACATACAAGTGAAATATCTTGCCCATTGTATAGATATGGAAGTAATAATATTTGTATACCCATTTACAAGATTTTGATCTGTCGTTGTTTCATCAGGTCCAATGGAATCTGACATAAATTAATACAATTTAATTTGATTTATCAAGATAAATTTACCATTAAGAGAATATTTGTTATCGCTGGTTCTTTGTAATAATTGGGCAAAATTTCGACTAATTTCTTTTATTATATCACAAGATTTATAACTTTGATCTGATTTTATTTTCAAATCCCAAGTGGCCGCAAAATAATGGCGTATGGCCATTACCACAGCTGCAGATATGTGGTACTGTTTTTTTGCATTGTTTTTTCCATTGAGAGAATATAAATTATCAATTTTTGGAGAAATATAAGCAGGAGGCATTTCAAAAGCAAAACTAAACAAAAATATTGAAATAACAGAAAATATTAAAATAGTTAAACCTGATTCCCTCCTGGTTATTTTTTATAGCAATTTTTTTGGAAATATCTTTAGCCTGCTCAGCTCTAAATCTTAGCATGTAGCGTGCCATTTCAGGTTGTAACATTGATAGAGCGGGGAGTATCATCTAAAATATATATACATTTTATATATTTTAATAATTGTACTAAATCATTTTTCCATGAAATTAAGGAATCCGGAAGGATAGTTTCCATTGAAAATCCATTTGGAGCTGGATTTGTAATGTAATCATCATCAGCTGGTGGTTGATCATCACTTTCCGATCTCAATGAACTATATAGGGAATATTGAGTAGCTGACACAAGTTGTGCTAGAGCGGGATTATTATCATCAAATTCCAAGTGACCATTTTCCCAAATGGTATCCCAGGCTTTTATGTGCTCATTATATATTGAATTTGCGCGGATGTCACCTTCCAAATAATTTAAGGCTTGATCAAAAGATTGTCTAGCTCTAGCTTCATCAACATCCAAAGACATGAAAGTTGTTAAACGATAAACATTTATTCCATCTGACAAATGAATGGACATTGGAGATTCCTTCCAAAATACCTTATAAAATGATAACTTTATAATTAAGTTGATTTTACGTGAATATAAGTAGCTTTTTCTGAAAATGGTTTTTTCAATCGTAATCTCACCATTCTATATTAAAATTAATAAATTAAAATTAATTCATTTTTACTTGTGATATTTATGGTATTCATTTTGTTCAATTTCATAGTCTTCTCCCTTTATATCATAATTGACGAATGCTAAATTGATTATACCAACAGTAAGAGAATCGGGTTTGCGTCGTATTGTAATCTCATTTACGAAAAGTCTTGTCAATTTTCTGTGAGCATAAGTTTTTTTCTCAATAATTGCGAATTTGTTGGTTACTCTTTCATTAAATATTCCTAAATGTAATGACGTACATAAGAATCATATTAAAAATAAATTATGTACCATATTTAGTGTTGAATCGGTATTCTTTTGTCGACTCGTTTAATAATTCTTCATCTTCAAATTGAATAGATGACATAAGAAGAGAAGGTATGCGAGTTTTATAAATTGCACTGGTGGCATTTTCTCCGTACGAATAAACTCCGTTAATATTTAACCATTTTCCATACATGGGTCCTCCAATGTATCCGTTTGCGAGGATTGGCATTAGGTCAACATTAATTTCATTGGACGGTCCTTTATTTCTATGTAAACTAAACACATTAGAATGTAAATTATCATATATTACTAAGAACTTTTGATAATATGAGATGCACCATAATCGTCTTCAAAATTGTTTTCGTTTTGTGCAAGTATGAGTGATTTGAAATAAAAGACAATAATAAAAAATGTAATATTGCATATTTTGATTAATTTCATTATTATTATGCAAAATTAAGAAATATAAGAATTAAGTGAAAATTTTCCAATGCACTAAAATGTCAATTGATTAGATATTACAAAAGAATTTGTTATATATTTTATAAATTATATATACATGAGCTTAAATCTAAATCTGGTTTTAGATTAATTAAACCAAATTACCATTTCGTTGTTTTGTATGCTATATGTTTCGTAAGCAGGTCATTCAGCTCGTTAACTCACAATAGCTGTTGTAATTACAATTTTTTATATAACAAATCGATTTTGTACCGTGACTAAATGAAATGATATAACGTACCATTAATAAATTACTAAAATGTAAACGTATCGATACTTACCAATAAAAGTTATAAATTTTATGTTATCTAGGACATTTCCTGCACAATTACAAACGTATCAATTAACTACACTATTAAATAATTAATCTTCTCAAAGTTCCATATAAAATCCAACGTTTTTTTGTTGTAAGTTTATGCAGTAATGAAATGTGAAAAAATAATGACATTATTAAAATTAAATCAATAATTCGTTATCGCTGCTCATAGTTGATGCTCTAAGGATAAATATATTCATATTAATCATAAAAACGGATACTTTGTTTGATCATAAATGAATTCGACTTGTTGATAATAGCCTATTTCTAGAAAACTTATTTTTTTTCGTTGAGAAAGTAAAAATAACATCAAAATACATTGTAATCGATTGATTCGAATTGAATTTGTCAATCATAAAATTATTTTTCTGCATCACGTTCAGTTAATATCTTTATATATTTAATAAAAAATCAATTTTGGCTATGTCTGCAAAAGTTTAATGCAGTACAATTTATTTTCAGCAAGTTTTAATTGAATTATGCAAAAATGAATGAGCATTTTAAATAAATTAGATATAATACATACAATTTATAAACCTAAATTTAATTATTAATTTTTTACAGAAAAGTTTATTTTAATAAATAATACATTTTTTTTCAATTTTATTTATTTTTACTGGAAACACAACTGGATCCGGTTATACAAAAACTAAATTGACGTATATGTTTATACTAATATCATTATACTTTAACGGGATTTGATCGTTAATTGTTTTATTATGTAATTTTGAGGTGGGTTTTTCTGGTGTTTTTCTTTTTAATTGTCTCCAAGTTTCATATTTTTCCTAAATTCGATTGCTTAAAAAAATAATCAAATCAAAACTATATTAAAATTTACATAATTTGCAATGATTCTCGAAAATATTTGAACTTTTAACTTAAAATTTGAATAATGAAGATGTATAAAGATGTCATTTCAATCATATTTGATTTATTGAAAAACCAATGTTTTATATTACAGACAAGACATTACTAAAATCATTTACTTCAAGTATACTTCATTACTTCAATATAATAAATATCTATACTTTATGTAAACAAATATCATTATATAATGTTAACTACCTAATAACACCCACTTACTAGTTAATAAATTATTGGATAAATTATATTTATATATTTCAAATAATACCATTTTAAAATAAAATATATGCTCATTGCAAGGAAACTTGGGTAATTGAGTCATAAAACAATTTTTACAAAATGTAGTTGATGGACAATTGATACATCTAAACATTACATTGGAATAAGTAAAATTAATATAACTTGAATAATTTTCCAATAATTGGTGACTGAGAACAATTTTTGCACTCAAAATTTGTGTGATGATTTGTTGTTCGTATTCCACTGATAGGCATTTTAAATTCAATTGGCCTAATGGCTCCGAATTTATGTCGACAAATTGGACAGGTAATATCTGTTATTCCGCGTTTTTTTTGATGCTTAGCCCATATTTGCATGCATTTTATATGAATTTGTTTACCACATCCTTGTCTAATAATCTTATTTATTATATCAAAATATATTATTTACGAGCAATAAGTTAAAATCATTTTTGATTTATAAATGATTTCCTGACAAATAGGACAAGAATCGTCTATTTCTAAATCCTTAATGTCAATTTTTTTAATTTCATTGTTTATTTTTTTCTTTGGAATATCATCGAATTTTCCCAATAACAAGTCACCAATTTCTCCATCGGTTAGTCCCGCTTTCCAAAATACTAATTAAATAAAAAAAATTAAATTTATTAATCTTCAATATAAGTTAATATATTTATTGTCACGAAAAATTTTTACGTAACTAAAAAACTTGTCACGAATAGATTTCTTAACAACCTTGAATTTTATATATACAAATTTAAAATTACCTTCATTTTCTTTTGACACTTTAAATTTTTTCATAAATAACCAACATAAATGAATACATAACATTTTATTTGATTTTAGATATTTACAAGAACAGCTATGTTTATTTCCAATTGATACCTATTAAATTATATTAAATTATACAATTACCTCTCCCAAAATTTCCATTTATTTGATATCAGTATAATGAATATTGAGATGAAAAGAAAGGAAAATAAATTAAATCATACTTTATAAGTTATATTATTGTGTTCATTTTCAGCTAATAAAAAATTTGTTGGACCAATTTCTCTTATAATGAAAAATGTAGAATTTTCGGCTTGAGCATAATTGAGTGACAGTTTTAATGGGCAAATTCTTGAATATTTTTTATCCATTTGATAATGTTTGTTATTTATTGTTACGACTACATAATTCACATGTATTATACTAATACAATGAAATAATATTTGGATCAGCGGTTCTTTAGACACTTTTTTCACTTCAAAAAACTAATTTCAAAATAAACCAGTTGGATTTCGTAAGCTTCAGTTAACAAGTCAGATTATTTGGGATATCCCGTTAGACCAGTGTTTCCAAAGCTTTTTTACTACATTACCATTGTTATAGTACTTATTTTTATGTTACCCACAATATTTTTTTAACTACATATTGGATGCTCAGGTGTTTAGAATAAGAGCCATATTAATTTTTTTAAAAATCTAGTTTTACAAAATAATAAAGTGAATTTATTTCTGAAGTTTATAGGGATGATTTTCTTAAATTTTATTCTGATTAAAAAAAAATGGGGAATTGGGAGTTTGACCCTGAAGGATGTATTCAATGTATGAAAATGTAACTCGCACAAAAACATAACTCTCGCAAAACTGTACTAGAAATTTTGATTTTTTTAAATTATAAATTTTTGAATTTTTTAAATAAACACCAACACACACATTTAATTTTATATATGTGTAAATAATACACCTTGTGTCTCTTCAAGACCATTTTTTTCAATAATAAAATTTTATAAATCAATATTCATTTTTACATTACTACAATATTATATCATTTAGGTAAAATTATATTTTATACGTTACTGTGTAAATAAAAATGAAAAAAAATCGCGAATACACATAAAAAGTTCCGTTAAATAAAAAGTTTGAAAAATTACTGTAAAACGTTTACATGGATATTTAATTTATACGTTAATTACAGCTATTTTTCGATAGAATGTTTTGTATGGATTCTTCGTAATAATCTTTTGAACGATTAATACTAAATTTGTGAAAAAATCAAACTTAAGAATACAAAATAAACCAAATTTAATTGAAAAGCATTAAACAGAAATACACATTTTACAAATTAAACTGAATAAATTATGTTAATGAATATTCAAAATGAAATGAAAACATTTGTATATAAACATGTAAACATGTGTTATTGATGGTTGTTTGAAGTCGACAATAGAGGCAACATAAATGGAACTTTTCCATACTTTAGCCTTTGGGAAGGTCTGAGATATGTCACCTAATATTGGTATAGTTCAGCAACACGTCCAGTAATGGATTTGATGGAGAACAGAAACGAATTTTCGGTAGATTTCATAACCAATGATCAGAGGTTGTCTATCGAAAAATGAAACGGCTCTTTCGACAAGAATGCTCGTTATAAACTGGCAATATTGTAGCTCAATTTGTCGGGGAGGTTAACTCTAACTCAATTCAGACTACTCTCAAACAACCATCTTTTTGACGAAATTTTTTTTAATTAAAAAAATTATAAATACAAAAATTCCATTATATTGTTAATTTAAAATGATTAGCTTAATTATATTAAAGCTTTTTCGATTAAAATTAAAAGCTGTAGAATCTAAAGTTTAGATACATAAAACATTTTATTTTCTTCTTGATTTATTAATGATGATAATAATGGTATATTATTAATTAAGTAAAATGAAATGACCTGTAAATAGGTTAAATTGAATGAAAATCAAAATATTTTCATTTTTTCAGTGTTTTAATTAGTGGTTCCCGGCATTATTTTTTTTGGACAACGATAACATGAAATATAAAAAATTAATGAATAAATTAAATGTTTTTCATCATAAAATTTAGAAAATCGTGTTATTCAAAAAAATATTGGAAAAAGAGGATAATTCCTTTAAGCCTTGCTAATATAGAGTTTTATTTTGTGGTTCGATTAAGTAGATTTTTTTCATAAGGTTTGATAAAATCGGATTTTATCAAAAAAATATCGGTAAAAATCAATCTCTATCTCTGAGGGTTTGAAATGGTATTTTTTATTAAACTTTATTAATGGTGGGATAAAAAGTGATTTTTAAAAATGAAGCATCGTTTTTCCAGGTTCAACATTTAAAAAATATATTGATAAAAAATATCATAACTATAATGTGTTAAATTTAAAATGCGAATCAATACCCTTGGATACGGCTAAGGATATAATTTTAAATATATTTGGAAAATATTTTTTAGAAAATAATTTTTGGTGCCTCGAATTTGATAGTTCGGATCTGTGGATATCGACTGCAAATTATCATTTAAATTTTTTTTATAGATTAGCTTCCGACAATCTTTATTTTAGTGGCATCGAAATTAAATTTAGAAAAGAATTGATACAGTAATGTGTAATTTTTTTCGGGGAATTTTCATAATTCTCGGAAAATGAATATATCTCAAATTTTTAATATACAATGTATGCCAATTTTTGTATCCGAATAAACATCCCCAATTGATAAAAATTCTACTTAACCTGTTTAAATTTTAAGCAGTAAGTAGTTTAAACTTTAAACTATGAAAGGCGATAATACATTCAATTTTAAAAGAATATATAGTAACGGTGTTAATATGTATTTTTTATTCAAAATAAACCAGAGATTTAAAAGTACCCAAACTACTCTTGAGAATATTTTGCTACCATTATTGGATAGTTACAAAGACGTAAATTTTATCATAAGCAAGAATACAAAATTGAACGATATATCTTTTTCACGTATATAATTTTAATATTATTTCTTAATTAATTATTAAGTGTAATGTAATCATATTAAATTGATGCAATGAAGATGACTGACCCATATATGATCATTGGTAATTACCAATAATTATAATTGACCAATTAAAATGAAACGCTCCAAAAATTGATAAAAAAATGATTTCACCACTAAACGAAATCTCTCAGTATAAAAAATAAAACGATAAGATAATTATACAAAAGTTTTTATACAAATTATATATCAGGGAAGGCAAATTAGTGACTACTTTTATCTAATTTGAAACTTCTTTATTTATCAAAAATATTACACAATTTTAATAAATGTTGTAATGTTTTTTTAATATAACATTAATGAATATTGACTATTTTCCCCCTATGAATCCATAAATCATTTTTAGACATAATTCTTTTAAAATTGAGTCTGTCAGTTAAATTAATTGTCTGTTGTACGTCATTTACATAGTGTTGAAAAACTGAATTTTTACTACATATTTTTAATTACAAAATAATAATAAAACTAAAATTAAATTGAATTAGGTATAAAAAGGTATAATGACTATGGTTCATTTGTTTGTATTTCATTTGATTTATCTTCTTCGTCCATATATGCAAAAATGAGAAGCCGAAATTCCATGAATTCTAATTCTTTATCTCCAGTAATATCAAATTTTCGAAAAAGTGATTCTAACGATTTATTTTTATTTATTCCCAATAAAAACCCAAATCTTAAAAATTCATCTAAACATATTGATCCGGATCTATCAGAATCTATCAGATTAAATAAAATTTTGTCGTGATTGAAGGAAAATATTTTTTGTTTACCGTCTTTTAAAGCTACAAGAATAGCCACCATAAAGACAAAATTTTCAAAATGCATAATTTCTACTTCTTTGTTTCCTTGTTTCTCTATAGTACTCAATAAATCAATTATTCGGATAATATAATCTGCCTTTAAATTTAAAATGAATTAATTTTAAATTGGAACTGAAATGTTACCTTTAAATTTGTGCAGTTTTGTAAAAATGCATTTAAAATTTTTATATTTAGCCCTTTTTCCAATCTGTTAGTTTTTAATCCTTCCAGTTCTTTTCTACAGTCATACAGTTGATTAAAAATTTCCAGTAATATCAATGACTGAATATTATCAAAAACAGAATATTCTTCATTCAAATGCATATGTTCAAATATTTTATGTTTGAATTTTATTTTAAACACATTGGATTTTCTTTGCATTACTAATCTGTTAAATTTATTTTTAAGATATTGATACATTTAACGCGCTTTGATTTAGAATTGCAATGGAATATAGCTAAAATACAAGAATTATATTCAAAAATCAAACTAAAACGAATCATATTGAAATCTCCCATTATTCTAACGGATTCATTCGAATATTCTACAGAAATAAAATACTTGTATATGAAAAATGCTATGAATGTACAAATCCATCAGGTATTAAATTCAAACGTTTACTCACACAATCTTGATCACATCATATGCCGGCACGCATTGTTAGAAAGGATGGGTATTTACATTCGACCGAAAAAATCAGATATTATTGGCACAAACCCAAGCTTAAAAGATGTAATTTTATTGATATACAATATTAATACTCTTTTAGATTATGGATACTGGAAAAAACAAATTTATAACAGACATTGCTAGAGTTTCTCTTATAGACTACACCATATTCAACAAAGTTTTGAAATTAGAAATTAGAAATCAGAAAATGTCAATGATCTAATTATTAAATTTTTTGATTGTTTCCATTCAATAACTTAATTTAATATACTACATTATATGTATAGACAATATCAATATTATAAACCACTTTGATGAATTATTATTTTGTTTTTTCATATAATCAAAATTTTTTTTAATTGGGTCTATTCAAATTTTTAATCACTTTAGTTATTCTTTTTATTTGTCATAAAATCAAATGTTTATCTTTTTATACCCGATAACAATTATCGGGTATATAAGAATTATTTGTCTTATGTTGTTCATAGTTACATTTTACGACAGACCATTAATTGCGGTGACATTTCACATTCTATTCATTCGGTAATTTATTAAAATTTTATATTACAATTATTGGTCATTTTATAACAATAGTTTTTCATGAAAATTTGATTTATTTAACATTTTGTATCATTACAACTTCCACATATAGGAATAAGTCCGAGATTAAAATCATTTTTAGATTGTAAAGATGTACATTCAAATATTTTTTATTTTTAAAACTGGTCAACTCGTCACATGATATTTTCCACCATTACATTTTATCGTAGAAATCTTTTCAATTATTTGTCTTCTAATTTTTTCAAAGTATTTACAAGATTAATGACATTTTAAATTTAAGAATATTTAAATATCTCGAGATTTGTACGATTGATTTAGATTTATGATTTAGATCGATTAGTACACTTTGAAATTTATGTATTAAATGTTATAATTTAACAGTTATATAATGTAATATTTATTGTAGTCATTTAGATTTTTTTATTAAAAAATTTTTTATGGGTCAATGATATTTATGTCATATTTATTATGGCCAGTTTGGGATCCACTGAGATAAACAGTGACACAGTAATAAATATATAATTTTCATTAATATTAACTTGGAAATATCTCATAATCAATTGAATTAAAAAAAATTTTTGTTAATTAATAATTATTGAGTAAATTTTTAAATAAATATTATACGATGTGCTCGAAAATTTTTTAAATGGGGCGTTACTAAAAAATTTGTTAAAAAGGTAGCGGTCAAATCAAATCAGTTTGGGAATCCCTGGGTAAACAAAGAAAAATGGCTACCCTGAAATGAAGAACGAAAATTTATAAAAAATTAAAATTATTAACTATTCTTTGCCTAAATGGATTAATTTATTAACATTTAAAATTTAATAATAATTTACAAGAATTTTTTTAACCATTCAATGAGCAAAAGGTAAACAGTAGTAATTAAATGTAACATAAGGTTTATAATGGACCATTCCTTCTATAAAGTGGGCTGTATTTAAAATGGATTCTTACATATTCATTCTAAAACGAATAAGCATCATTTGTAATAGCGTAACGATAAGATTATTCACTAAACCTATATACCAATACGTACATATATATTTTATTAACATATATACATTTACTGTAAAATTGAACTGAATAAGTGCGTTAACTTTAAAATGAATTCTGAAAAAACGTATATATTTATCTGCCAAATTTGTTGGGTTATTGCAGAATTATTTGTTTCATTGTTGTTATTTATTTCATGCTTTAACTATTTAAATAACCCGATGGTGGCGACCTTGTTTCACTTTTTGAATATTATTTTGGATATATTTGATGGGAAGGTAGCTCGAATGTATAATCAATGATAAATTAAATTTAAAAATTGTCAAACTTTATAAAATAGGTTCTCTATTCGGAGCAGTGATGGACATGTTAACAGACAGATTCACGGATATATCTATAATGTTTATTATATCAATATATTATGAAAGATACATTGCATACATTTGTATTGTTAGTATAATTGATTTAGCGGAACATATGATATATTTTCACAGGTAATTGGTAAAATACGGTAATAAATATTTAGCGCGGCTCTAAATCAGAAAATAACAGATATCAAAAATCCAATTTTAAAATTTTATTTTACAGATACGGTAATTTAAAGAATACATCATTTAAATAATATAGTGGACAAGTTATATGGTTTGGTTTTGTAGAGAAATGTTTTACATATGCGTGTATTTGAATTATCATTTTCCAAATGGAATAAGTATATTATGAAATGTAATATTTATATAATTGATTAGCAATTTTCCTGACATTACTTTGTTTTCCTTTTTTCAGTACAAAAATGATTATACACGCTATTCAAATTAAAGAAGGTATAAAAGTAATTGTCAAAACAGATACCAAAAACCTAAAAAAGAAAGAAATATATAAATTATAATGTATTATACAATTAAAACATATCATGTAATATTAATATTTTTCAACTTTTTCAAATTTTTTAATCAATTTGCAAACCAATTTAATTTGACACAATCCTTCTGTAACCTGTATTAAATCAGAAAATTGAAATAACCTAAATATTAAATAAATTTATTTACAATAAATAATAATTTACAATTACTTTGAAATTTTATCAAATATTTCCAATTTTTTAATGAAACGTTTACAACTTACATCATACTGCTGACGACACTGACAAAAATTATTGAATGATACAATTCTATCCTAATACAATAATTTATTTTTAAAAATAAAATAATTACGCATTGGGGGCAGGATTCTATAGGATCTTTAATTAATTTAAATGATTTTTCGATATCGTGAAGCAATATATATTCAATTTCGTTTTTGGGGTAAATATCATTGCAATTTGTACATTTTATTTCTATGCTAAATCATTTACATTCATTAATTTAATATAAAAGTATAATAATATTACGGAATACTGAACCAATCAATAGTATAATCAGAACAAATATCAATGCTTCTCGAAAAATTACAGCGTTTACAAATTAACTAAAAAAAATAGAAAAATATTAAGCAAGTTTATACTTCTGAAAGAACAAATTTATAAGATAAATTATTATAATTTGAGATATCGGAATATTCCAATACTCCAATAATTTTAAGCAAATTTGATTTAAGTTTAATAATATCTCTCGAAACAATTTCATGTAATTGTAGTATCTAAATATTGATAAAAAAATAATTATAATTATAACCTCTATTATAGCTGTGATAAAATACAAAATTATATTTTTCATATAAATTGAACTAGATTTTTGGTATGGCAAAAAGTTCCATATGGATTTGGTATTTTCGGATAATAAAGTTTTGTTTCTGGGGGTATTATTAAATTGATTAGTAACAAATCTAAATTGAATAACATGATTCAATATTTTAAATTATAGATAAATATTAAATATTAGCAAAAATAATTAATTTATTAATATTTAATGACGCACTATCAAAAGATCGTAAAAATAAACTTCGTAACTAAACTAAATATACTAAATTGAATTGTATAAAAAAATATTCTCTGGTTTCAACATCATAGAATATTTCTAATATTTTTGTAATATCGTTTGTAGGTATAATATGGTATCTTAATATTTCAGTTTTAACTTAAGTCTATAGTCTAAATTAAATGAACTAGTTAAGGTAACTATAACTAGTTAATGAATTATGTAATTTAAACTAAAACAAAATAAAATACGATCTTTTGATTTACGATCACGATATTTAATACATAATCCAAAACGATGATGAAGTAGTTAGTTTTTTTACTTTAAATTTCTAAATTATAATCATATAAATAATACTCAAATAATTCGTTTGAAAGTTGATTTTTAATTAAATTAGAGCAAAACTGATTTAAATTTGGAAATTTTTCTACATACCAAGCAGAACTTGACTAAATTCATATTATTTCAATCTAAAAGTATAATTACATTATCGTCTGCATAATCATCCTGAATTGTACGTTTTTTTAAAATTGGGGTACATCCTATGTCATTTGATTCATTATTTAAAAAATCAGCTATAGAAACCATATAGCCTACAATGAACGACTAAAAATTTATGAAAATTAAAATTAATCAATAAAACCTTTTCAGTAATTTTACAAAACCTAATGAATATTAAATCAAAAACGCGATTTATTATGACTGTAGTGGTAAATACCATTCCTATTGATATAATTTGAAATTACTGAAAAGATGTGGGTAATGTAATAAATGACAATTCACACAATAAACAAAAATACAACTAAACCTCGAATGATGCATGAATATCAAATATGGTAGGTAGATAATTTGCTATGCTCCAATGACTCTCGATTGAATTCTAATTTTATGGCATCACAATTATATATCACAAACCTGTGAAATATCATCGGGTTGATCAAGCTGCAAAGGAAAAGCACAAAAATTATTCTATAACAGTAAATAAAATGGAATAATGTAAAAACCTCATCCTTCCACAATAAAAGTTTGTAGTAATTTTCGCAATTAAAACATAATATCTGGAAATATTGATGTTTTTGAATACACTCGATAAGATACTTAGCATATGATATACTATCTGTGAAAGATTGGCGTTTTGTATCAATAATAATTCTACTAAATGTGGCGTGAACAATTTTTGCTCCCAAACTTTTTAATTCAGAAATGAGCTATAACACATATAAATTGTAAAACGGTTAATATTTATAAAAAAGAATGAAACCTGAAAACACATTTTCTTCATATACATGTTTACCAAATTCTTCAAAGCTTCATCGTAAAATAGAGATGTACCCAACCTCAGCCACCTGTAAGAAATATTAAACTAAACAAAAAACTAAAGTACCTATAAAACTGAACCAACTGTTTGTCAGCCAATTTATTTTTAAATTTGCTAATTTCATTCAACAAGTATTGCAAAAAAGACCGCAGTATTCTAGAATATACTTTTATCCTTATAATAAAATAAAATTATAAAACCTTAAACTCGACAAAGCTAACATTTTTTCATCGAAATTTTCTAAACTAGTAATAGATTTACCGGCAATTACATCTATTAAAGATTGCTGAGCCAGCATGTCATAACTGTTAATATTTCCTCCTTCATATTCTATAATATCTTCGTGCTACATTTAACACAATAAATATTTAAATCAAAACATACATTAATAACAGCAGAAATAGCAATATTGGAAATGGAAATATCTGCAGTAATGGATGTACACAAGTTTGGATCAATAAATGAAACAAATGAGGATTCCTCAGTTTCGGTACTAATACATATTTTAAAATAAGCAATACATGATTGAATACGTTTGAGTTGAATGATTTGATATAGTCCCTAAATCAGGCTGTGTAGATGTAGAAAACCACCAAAGATGATTAGCTTTCGTCAAAAATCGAGCGTAAAACAAATCTATTGAGTACAAATTAAGTGAACTAATTTGGCCAATATTTCCAATTGGAATTCCATAATATTTGGATTTCACTAGTAAATTCTAAATAATTATAAATTATAAATATATCAAACGACCCTATAAATTTGTGGTAATTCAAGCATAAATTGAAACATTTCATCGACAGCCAATTTTCTCCAGGATAAAACAGCGTATAAATTATTTCTAATTTTTTATTAATTAACATTAATGCATAAAAATCAAAATAATTTAAACTAAGTTATTTTACTTAAGCTAGCAGTAGGTTTAAAATTGAAAATAATATTTCTCAAATTTAACAGTAATGATGATATCACTTTTTATCAATTTAACTGGCAGAATAGTGCAATTAAATTAATACATTTTTAACAAATTGGTCAAGAAATTATAATAAATTTGAAAGACTATTTTTTATCATTTCTAACTTTTTTGAGACCACTGACCACACACGATATCATTATTAAAATTTGGAATATAAATTGTTGAAATAATGTACTTTTAACAGTAATGAAAAATATTAAATATATTGATGTTTCATCCAACACGATGAAATATAATAATAATGGAGAAATGATATGAAATTAAAAGACATGTTTATTTATAAATACATTAATGGACCTATTAGTTCTCTCGAATAAGAGCTAGTATAATCAATGTAGGCCTTCGTCTGTTTATCTTTTCTACAAAGGAAAGCATCGTGCTTCTCTTGGAACGATATTACGCGGTAATTATAATTGTTATTCGCACAAATAATAAACATTTTAATATTATAAAAATTTATACTAAAAATCGTATTTTAAAAGGAAATTCAAGATTATACAATTTTTGTCGTTCTCAGTTCAATTCCGTCACAATTATCATGTTATTTAGTTAATCGCACAAATAATAAACATTTTAATATTATGTTTTCATTTAAACTTGTATACTTTTTAAATTACCTATGTGAAAATGTATGAAAATAAAATAATAAAGTCGTTCAAAATTATGTAGTGTATAATATTGAATACACAGACAGTGAAAGGGTTAAGTAATATGTTAGTGCTAGTTTACACAAGTTGTTAACAATGTAAGTAAAATCCCTATAAAAATTACTTATGTTTATGTTTCATTTTGATGCAAGGAATTTCAGAAAACATTGATTCAATACCACTTTCAGTGTTTTCATTCAAATCTAACAATTTTATTTGTGAATATATTATGATAATTTTTAAATGTTATATAAATAAAGTAGTTATAAAGTAACACATTGATAAAATTATCATAAAAGGGTCAATGTATTTTTATACAAATAACATTTGAAACGTAAAAATTTTAAATGATATTCGGAATCGTCATCAAGAGATTTCGTTGATATAATTTTTGGTATCACCGGGCGGGTTATATCCTTAGATTAATCCGTCCTTTTAAAATAAAACAGACAATCAAATTAAATGTTAATTTTAAATCATTTTAATTGTGTAATGTTAAAAAAAACTGTTAAAATTGGAAAACTAAAAGTTCATGATAAATTTACCATTTTTAAAAGACAATATAGCTATTTTTCCATTTTCTGGTTTAGCTATTATATTTTTTAAGTCAATAAACGCATTTTCAATTGATCTGAAAGCTTTGGTAGTAAAATTGAACAGTTTATCAAATATGAATTCCGTTGTATTAACTCTAAATAATAATAATAGTCTACTTGAATTTTTGCAAAATATACCTTATTTTATCATACATACCAGAAAGATTCAAATTTAGGTCTACTAATTTTGAAGCAATGTCTTCAACAAAGTAAACAAAGCATTTTAACGATGAAACAACATATAAAACAACCAATTCTCGATGAACACTAAATAATCAATAACAATTAATGTTAGGTATTCTTAGCTATCGATATTTCAGAGATAAGAAGAAAAAGTATAAACAAAAAAAATACCTTTTGTGATAATACATAACAAATTCGACGTTTCCGGATATATCAAACATTTCAAGGTAATCATTAGAAGAAATTGTTGGATTAATTAAAAATTCGTCAAAATTAAATTTTTTCTATAAATAAATAAAAATCAAATACATACACTAATTACCGAAATGAGTTCATCGTGATCCTTTGCATTGTCTAATAACCATTGATTTCCTAGAACTGAAAAAATTCTAAAATTAATCGAAACTTTGGACTCGTATATTCCTTTAACCAAAGAAATATCAATGTTTCTAAATTCAAAATCACAATCAAAAATTAGATTAAATGACTCAATGAAATCTTTAAATTCTCTGTAATCAAGAGAATACTGATATAAATGTGTACATTTTTCAGATCTAGGAAGAAATTTTTTTGTTTTGTAAACATCTGAAAAATAAGTAAAGAATAAATAAAATATAAACTTTTCCCAATTTTTGCTTCATCCAGTTCGTTTTTATAGTTGACATAAAATATATTTGGACAGTAAAGAACTATTTTTTGAATTGAACTACCAAGCATAATCCAAACGTTAAATTTGTTTTTATTTAAAGCAGATATCTATAAACTAATGAAAAGTTCATAAAATATACCTGAATGATGGACCAAATATTATTCGTCAAGTTTAAATTCGCTTTATAAACATATTTTTCCATTCCCACCATTGCAGGTTTCCTTGTCAAATATTTATTGTTTTTCATCATTTTCATTTGTTGTATCAAAAAAACCCATTTTTTCTTATGGAATTGTAACCATTCATCAAATGAATCCTAAATTTCATAAAGTATTAAAACTAAACACAAAACAAATGAATCAGTTTGAACAGGAGGATTTCCTAAAACCTGACGCCAATGATCTATATACTTTAATTGTTCATCATCTTTTACTATTGAAATTGATGTTTGCTAAAATAGTATTAAATTTTTCCAATGACAAAAAACTTGATTGATACTGATGTGTCTTGGCTCAGGTTCGTTTTCAAAATCATTCATATGCGATTTAACTTTTCTGTTAAATCTAAACATGTCCGTAATCCTATTTTGTTGGTTGGTTTTTATTTTTTTTGTAATTCTTTTTTTTAGCCAATCCGGATGAGGACATCGCTCTACCGGATTCTCGACACCTTGTAAAGCGGCAGGAATCGTAATAATTTTTTGAATTGTACTGTTTAAGCGTTCAATGTAATAATTCCAGTCAATATAATCCCTAATATCACAACTATCATCAATAAAATTAATTTTCATCCATTTTTTCAAAAAATAATCTCGAATTTTAGATTGAGATTGGAAAATTACAACAGGAATAGCTCTTTCACTCACAGGTTCACCCACGGGTTTATTACAAATTATGTATCTACAACAAAGTCCTTTTTCTTTTCCTACAGTATCTCCGAGTAGCTAAAATATTAATAAAATGTATACTTAAATACTCACCTCGACTAATCTTCTTGCAGTAGTAACAGAAGTGGATCTGAGAGAGCCATATTCTTTTAAACATTTGCTCATATTCCGGCTTTCAGCTAATAATTCAAACAATTCGTCTAAGCACATGTTTTCTGCCTATAATTATGAGTAATCTTTTAAAAATAAACAAACCTGCTTATACAATACATCAAGCCAAAAATTTGCAGATTCAGCGACTGCGCCATAACATTCTTTCAAGGTAGTTCCATTTAAAAAATTTTCAAATATATTTGTTTGAAACATTTTAATCAATTTTAATTCTCCTCGTCTTTTAATTTCAAAACCTTTCAATTCTGCTAGACTATTGTCCAAATTATATACAGCATACCGCTTTTTTAATTTCTTGCCCTCTTCTTTAGAAGAAGGTAAAATCATGGCTAAATAGGGTCCGTCGACTTCAAAAAATATTGAATTTTGACATGCAACATTATATTTTTTAGTTTCTACATCCTCCATTGTATGGTATTGATGATTAGAAAATTTTTTATGAACCATTTCGTTCAAAATTGATCCCATAAAATTGATTACAATTTTAGATTTTTTGTGATTCAACTTTAAAAGAAAATGTTGAGGGAAAGAACTAGGAAGCATGCACCAAATACCATCTGTATCAAGTTCTAATGGTCTGCCCACTTTTTCAATAATTTCACATGCCGATTTTATTATTGATGCGCCTGTTTTACACACTATTCCTGCCATTTCCATCGAGTACCAACGTGAACCTTTGCGCATAACATAACCATAAAAGGAGTTTAAAATACATTTGTGCGCTAATTGTAAAGAATCGTACAATACAACCATACTCGAAAATTCCGTGATTTTTGCAATGTTATTGTTTTCTTTTGCTTCGCTCAACATACGCTTCCACTTTTTGACTTCTCCTTTGTATATATATCTGCGATCTCTGAAAGCACGCACAGTGTCAACATAAAATGAATTTTCTCTTTGGCAGACAGTTTCAGAACGATTCCCTTCACTTTTAAGTTTCACTTTTCTATAAGCCTTCCGACAGTACTCGGTTAAACGTTTTTTGGTTTCTTCTATTCTTACCTGTATAGGCAATTGATAAAAAGTTTTGCTTTCTGTAATGGTTTCTGATGGTGTAACATACTTTTGATTGAAATATTCGCCTTCTAATTGTTTTTCAATGGAAGCAATTTCATGTTTATTGGCTGGAAACATTTCGCCCCGCCAAGTCCAATCCATTCGTTTTTGACACTTGGCATTAGCAGTGTTAAAATCACATGCTCCACAAATTTCCTGGTTCACAATAGAATACGGTTGTAATCTATTTGTTAGAATAATATTGGGGTACATGGCACTAACGTCAAAATGGTATATAGTAGGGAATTCATTCAAAATAAGATTATTGCTTAAATGGTTTAATTGATTGATTATTTCTTGTTTGATTTCAGAAAAATTTTCAACACACTCTAAATCAACTTTCTCTTCAATTTCCAATTTGTGTTTTAAAACATCGTCAACCTTATCAATCATTTGGTCTATTGCGTACTTGTCTAATCTAAATCTAAACGGTATATTTGCTCTGAAAATTCCAGATTCAATTGCTTCCACATGGCCGCCAACGTATGTTTGAGTAGTCAACCACTTTCCCTCTTCATTAAACATTCTCTGAGATATTCGTGATTTGTTTGGACACAAAACATTCGCCTTGTAAGCTTCAATCATTAGTAAACTTTCACACAGGGTGCCACTACCCTTTCGAAGTACAAAATCTGCGTTCATAGGGATTATAGTGCATAATGCAAAAATAAATGGATGAACATATTGCATATACAAATGATAAGTAGCTAAAGCGTCTGAAACTGAATACGTAGCCATTGTTTGAGGTTCGTCAATCGCCATCTGGACCATCTCTTCTGGGTTAACCTCTTCAGGATTATAATTTAGCTTTGCTCTAGCAACTGCTTTCAAATTTTGACTACCCATTGGTAAATAACTATCTCTTTTAACCCAATTGAAACAATCCATGTGATAAGCGGCGTGACATTCGAAAAAATCAGAGTTGACGTTGTGTTTGAATCCAATAGAAATTTCCATGTTCAAGTCATGAAAAATAGCTCTGTCTCTAACAAACGGCCAATCAAAAAAATCACCATTATATGTTACAAAAATGTTAGGTTTTATTTTCATTATGTGATTCAAAAAACGGACAATGGTAGCCTTTTCATTTTCTTCATTAAACACATTAAATAAAGCTGAAAATTCTGGTTTCGGTTCAAAAGTAAAACTATCAATATCTTGAGATACTACTTCTCGATTAATAATCAAATACCCTTTACCGTTGATCATATACGAAATCATCATAATTTGATCAAATTTTGAATCTGGAAATTTTAGAGGTAATTTGGTAGTTTCAATATCATATGCCAAAACTACCATATTTGGAGGTGCTAAAACCTTTTCATGTTTTGTAATTATCGGGTTATCAAAGGTGTTTCTTGTTTTGATATTGTACCAGAGACCCACATTGAACCCGTTATCTACCACTGTTCTCATAGTCACATTAACATCATATTCACGTAATTCAACAATATTTTCTCCTTTATTCGAATATCGTTGGGTGCTTGAAGTGCGTGACACAGAATCTCCAGTTTTTTCCAAATGAGAAGATAATAAATTGAAATATGTTGCTTTGTTTGAATTTATTTTAATCATTTTGTTAGGTTTTGAATTTTTTTCAATATCCTTGCGTACTTCAAACATTTCATCAGTTGTGTAAAAACTTAATTTAATGGTTTCTCTCAAAATACCACTTAAATGGTTTTTCATGTCCAAATCCTCCTTCTCAACAATTTGTACATTCACCAATTTTTCATTATATTTGTTATTTAAATATGACACCAATTCATTCAAACACCCTTTTTTTGGCAATACAAAAAAATAAGGATGATAAACGTAATTCACTTTAAATCGGCCTCCATTTCTTTGTAAAAAATATAATGCTACAGCTGTACATTTTCTGTCATTATCATTTATAATTGTAACCTTTAAAAATATTGTAACAATTAAAAAATATTTAATATTTTATTACTTCTTTAAAATTCATGAGCCAACCCATTTTGTTAGTAAATTTATCCAGTAATTTAAAATTGTACTTTTCGTCAACCTCATCATAATTTTCAATTACCTTTCTAAAATATTAATAAAATTAAAATTCACAATTTCTACTCCATTTTAATCATTTAGAAATATCCGCCAATAATTTAATATAATTTTAATTTTATTTTAAAATTATCACAATTATAACCTTAGGTTATTTGTTTTCACATTAACGTTTTATACATTTTTTATTTACATTGAAATATGAAATTAGTTTAAAACTAACAATAAACAACATTTTTACATATCTATATTTTTCTATTTTAAAAGTTTCGTTGGCCGTAGAATCTCCAGATTTTATAGTTAGTGAGTAGTTTAAGACAATAGTAGTAAATAGTGTAAACATAACATTATTTCAAAATTATTAAAAAACTTTGTTAATTAGCCACGTTTTCTAAAATTTTGGATCATGTTTTATAAAAGTAAGTGCATGTTTAATAGTTTATACTTTATTTATTTTTTAGACGAGATGTCGATTTTACTGAGAAAATTAAAATGTTGCAAATTTGTAAATTTCCAGAGATTTAATGTTTCAACACAGCAATCAAATGTATTGTCTAATCATAAGGATAATATTAAATTTAATGGCATATTGGATATGAAGCAACTAAGATTCAGTTACATGAAGTCTTCTTCTCCTGGAGGATCCAATGCTAATGCCGGTAATATTACTTTTTTATTTGGTTAATCTATTTTTAGTAAAATCTAAAGTCAGTATCAGTTTTAACGTTAATAACGCTTCATTTCTAAATGATAGTGCAAAAGGTTCTATTTTGAAGCATGTAATTTTCTTTTTAATTAAAATTGATTAAATTTAAATTTGATTATTTCACTTACATTATTCCATTCTGTATTTGACAGGTCTTTGAATATTATTTTGTTTACAAAATGTAAGTCTTTTTACAGTTTATTTTTACATTCTTTAATTTAATTCAAATTGAATTAATCTAAAATGTTTGATTTTGAAAAAATTGCTATTTTTATCGTGGTTTTCAATTTTGTTAATTAAAATAAAGGATTTCTCTAAAAATGATGACAAATTTTATTAGTTATAACATGTAGTAGTGATCAGTAAATGAGTGCCGAGAGATATTTTTAGTTGTTTTTTTTAATTTTAAATGAAAATGACTATGATTGTAAGCAGGGTGGCTTAAAGCAGGCCCCGCGAAACTATTTAATAATATATTCTGCAAAACGGGTAAATTATTAAAAATAAATATATTATTGAATGTTGATTTGGAATTTCGAACCAGATTTGCTGATTTTGATTCGATTAAACCAGTGGTTCACGGTTTGTATTTCAGGACCTCTTGGTGGTATGAAAACTATATACCTGGGGTCCGTCAAATGAAAATAAAATGTAAAAAAATTTTTATCAACTTTTTTTTATTTTTATGGGAGAATTTTTAATATTTATTACAGCGTTGCCAGATGTGGTGAATTATCCCAAAGCCTATATGACCGCTACAGTATTATTTTAAAAATTCCAATTTTATCCCAACATTAATAAAATTTAATACAAAAATACCACTTCAAACCCTCAGTGAAAAATTCTCTTTTTCCAATATTTTTTATGGAAATCACGATTATATCATATCTTATGATAAAAAACCTTTACTTTTTTTATTAATTTTTTATATTTCATGTTTCTTTTGGGGTCCGAAAAAACGTTTATTGACCACTGGGGTATTGTATGTATATTATACATTGTATAATGTAGTGTAATGCATTCCCATAATTTATTAAGAATTTTATATTTAATTGATATTGAATTCTCATCTATTTTTTGAACTAATAATTAGGTGAAGACAAATTAGTCTAGTTCAATGTATGCATTTGTAGACATACCTAATGTTTTTTTATTTTTATTAATCTTAATATTAGGCCGATAATTATATTAACAAAAATGGCGAGTTACATGTGACATCACAAATCGCTCGATCAGCTATATTGAACCAAGCAGATTGTCTCAAAAAATTAAGAACAATTATATGGGATAGTATTAAATTAGACGAAATTGTAGAAGAATCACCCCAAGATGAAGAATTGATTGAAAAACGGTTTTTTAAACTTAATGTTGTAATTTAAAAATTTAGAAAAGAACGAAATAAATTAAAAATTGTCAAGTTAAAGGAACACAGATCTTTTAATCACCGCATGAAAAAAATGGAAGTGTAAGTAATGGATTTCATTGATAAATAAATGTACATCTACTTTTTATTGACCTAAATACGAGACTTTCATTTGATGTTAAATACTCAGTATCTGTAGTATCAGTGTAAATTATATAATTCCTTTTGGTCCATGAAATAATTCCAACTGGATTAATACATGATGTAATCCTTATTAGGTTATTAATAATATTTTCACCGATCTTATTTATGTTATATTATAATTTGAAAAATAAATTAGAAACGTAATTAATTTAAAAACTAGCATTTGTTGAGAGCGCAGTTGCATTATTGATTTATTCTTAAATATTTTGTTGATATGTTATTCAAACCTTGCAAGAATCATGTTATGATATGACAGGTTGAAAATTACCTAAAATCAGTGAACTTTGTACCATATAATCAAAAGTCAATCAGTTTTTAATTTTTCCAGTAATAACAAGCAATTAATTTTAATACCATTTTAAATTATGACATTGCCATCTGCTCTATCAAGTGTATAGTAAATAAATTTTTTGATATGGAGGAAGGTTCTAAATAATATATAACTTTACTAGTATTTAGAAACCTTTTGCAAAGTAATGATGCCTAAAGAAAAAATAATGTAATATTATTATAATTTATTATTATTTTAAATTCGCAGAAATGTCGCAAAAAAATCAAAACCCAGAAAATATAAATTTACACGAACAAACCTGAGTTTTGCTATTATAATTCTTATCTTGATAGGGGTTATTATTGCCTCTTATATAATCAAATTTCACCAAGATATTAAAGTATTTATTTTTTTTACAAATGTATAGCTGCACAGATTTGCTCGACAGACGAGTGTTTTCAATTAAGCGCGCATATGAGTTCATATATGGACAAATCAGTTGATCCATGTGATAATTTTTACGAACATGCCTGCGGAAACTTTGCAGAAGATCATGGTATACCACCCAACTTTTACAGATACTCTGCTTTTACGATACTTACGGAATACAACAAATTACTTATACGGAAGGTAATAGCTGGTGGTCATTATTATAGTTTTTAGAAACTTTTAGAGGACAATCATACTTATAAAAATAAAAATTCCAGTGCTATTTTGTATATAAAATCTTTTTTTGAAAAGTGTACAAACAGTTACAAGCACACGAACGGCTTTTATTTACAATTCCTTGGAAATATCGGTGGATATTTTTCTTTCGATGATCGTTTTCATCAAGATGGTATTAATCTAGAACACATTATTGCAACTACGTATAATCAAACCAGTACTACCCACTTTTTTTCTTTCAACGTTATGATAAGTGAACAAAATAATAATGAACACGTTATCAACGTAATATTTAATTATTCAGGTTTACATAATATAAACGTAGCTTTCTTCAATAACACTTCAATTTTCTAAATATTATTACAACAATGAAACTGTTCGTAATATATATGCCGCATATATCATCGATTCGTTAATTGATATGGGATACACAAACACACCATTTAGTGTTCTAAACCAAACCGCGACAAATATTGTTAATATTGAACATCAATTATCTAATATTAATAGTTTTGATCATATTCAAAATCCAAAAAAAACTTTTACTAGGTTTAATTTGTCTCATCTAGCAAATATTATCGATATGGTATGATTTTGTAAATTCAATTATATTTTTTTAGCTTGATGTGAAAAAACTTTTTAATTATGTTTATCCAAATATAAATGATAACGTCATGTTTGAAACTCACACTGTGCCTTTTCTTAAAAATGTCAATTATATGCTATATAATGTGGATGAAAGGTTTATATCAATTAAAAAATTTTTAATAAGAAATATAATATTTTGTGTGGGAAAAAATAGTGGTTTCATGAATTCTCCAGTAATATTATTTACAGCTTTATGAACTTTGAATATAATATTGACTTTCGGTAATTAGAACTTAGCTTTTGGTCACAATATCAAAATTTTGAAAATCGCTTATGTACATTTAGGTTACATTGAAATTTCTGTTTTATACATGGTTGTAGTTACTTCTATTTACCAATGTTTCCCTTATTATAAGAGAAAGATTAATAATTATGACATGTTAGTAATCAACTTATACTAATAAATTCTTTTACTGAAACATTAGTTCATAGATCTATGAATATCATATCGATATTTTACATCCCTACAGATGTTTACTGACATCAAAATGCAAACATGTGTATCACTAATTGGAACACTTTAAGTAATATTAAGAGTCTTAATATTACTTGTCTTAATTTAAGACACAATATCACATCATATATCTAAAATTTAATAGGATTAAATAAATAGGGAATCCATTTTTCATGTAATCTTCTAATTGCCTTTGATTATGACTATATTATATATAATACGTAAGACTTAGGCCTATATACAATAATTAAAAACTATTATGAAATGAACAAAAAACTGTAGGTGAATTTTTAATTTGAATTAGAAAAAGTGACCGCTAATGTAAAAGAGTTTGGGAATGCTCGATATCAGGCAAAAGTGGAATGGAATAGGTAAAGTAATATTCTTCATTGACAAAATTTTGAGGGAATGCTTTACAAAAAGAAAGGTATATGTACGAAAAACGAACAGAACTACAATTTTATAAAAGCGCACAAGATAATGTATCAAACAACTATTAATTTGTGATTTTTTTTTATGCGGACAGATAAAAACCCGATGTTTGTGAAGTGTGAAGAATGGGTCACCGCACGAAAGTACCAAATGATCCTGGAAAAACAAAATTATGACCATTTTTCGATTAAATCAGCATGCACCAAAACGGAGAACAATGTCAATTTATACGGGAAAATCGAATGAAAACAATTAACGATTGACCCGCATAATGTTCAAATTTCAAAATGATTTTACACACAGTATTCTCTTTGGTTCACCAATTTGGGACTTGACATTATAATATAAATCTTTAATCAATCATTAACATAACAATAAAAAAAATTGTAGGCGCATTTTGCCCATTTGTATAGTAATGATATGCAGAAATTTATAATTATTCATTAATAGTCCATTTTACACCTTTTGCAATGACTAGAAAAATAGATTTAAATTTTGTAAAATTGTTTTAGATTAATTTTGAAATCATTTATTGTTATCAATATTATGAAATATGGTCAAAGTCCAAATAAATTTTAACGCAATTTTTAGTATTTAAAAATTTAAGTTAACGTAATTAAATTTTTTTGATTTCTAAATAAAATTTTTTTAACTAGTTTATAATCATTAGAAAGGATTATACATACTTTGATTTATGATGATCAACCTTTCATGTCGAACCACCATATTTTATGAAAATTTGTTATACAGTCAATTTTGTACGTTTTTTGTTTCTAATCTATTGTATTTTCAATATGAAACTCCTCCCATTGTTTATTATTGAAAGCTCCATAATTATACCTTCACGTCTTCATCATTGTTTCGCTCACTTTAGTTTAATTAAGTTTAAATTATGACAAATTTTGTTAAAAAAGTAAAACAATTAGAAATAGTTTTGACTAATCTTTTCCCTGTACCAAAATTAAACCACGTCCAAAGTCGTTAATTCCAAAATTCCTATTGTCGATCAAATTGTGGATAAAAATATGATTGTATAAACATTTAAATGACCATTTAACATATCATAACTGGATGCAGCGCCATGAAGAGCCAGCAGTAGACCCGGACTAAGCGACATTATGGGCCCTCCCAAAAATTTTTTTATAAATTAAGATTACATTGTATTTATAGAATCAAACGATGATTTTTGTGATTCAAGCTTACGTAATCGTAATATATCTTAAGCTTGTGTATTTAAAACTTTTTTAGTTATATATCCAATCCTGTTCAACGTGAACATGATGGAACCAAATGTTATTAGTTTTCATAGTGGTCATAACATTTAACACTGTTCATATTATAGTGGTAAGTGAACAATGAAAAAGTTGTACAAAAAATGCTGAAAATTATGTTCAGATAAAAAAAGAAGAGTTATGGTAAGTTTTCATGGTGAACAGGATTGACTGTAAAATCATATTATAGTTTTGTAATAATATGACTGATTTAAACATTCATTTAACGCTTTTACTTGTGAATAGTGGATTGATTTTTCATCGTGTGCACTATGGCTTAATAACACTACTATTACTTCGCCATTATGTGAAAAACTATTAATAAATTATAAATAGATTATAAGATTATAGATACATTTTTAATGACGGGTTTTTTGGTTCCATAAATAAATCTGATTCGTTAATAAGGATTTGATCAAAATGTATCGTAATACAAAATTAAATAGTTATATCGCTTTTACTCAATTTTGTTAGGTTTAACTTTAGGAATGGTTGCAAATTTCATAAAACATTTTTTAAATTCTCGAATGCTTAATTATTTAATTAAACGGTATCATACATACGTAGAGATTAAATCTTATATATAATTAGTGAAATGCTTATCAACCTTTTTTCCATTCGGGCTGATTTGAAAGCAACTAAAAATGTTGGCGTACAACCAAATAACAAAATAGTAAATATTATATTTTTGGGTGCTTACTGAAAATCTTTACTACATGTATAGTAGAAGATTTTGTAAAGGAAATTTAAAAAGTAGTTTCGTACAAAAAACAAAAAAATCTAATGTAACTAACCCCGTCTTTCATAACATTTTCTCGCACACAGTTGAGAAACACTTAAGTAAACGATACATTTGGTGCCCATAAAACTATTAAAATTATAAAATGTGTCATCTACCAAAAATTTGAGGACCCTGATACACAATATAATTGATGAAATTATTTAATGTATTTTTAGGTCTTTGAATGATTACATTTTATGGACAACGTTCACTTCAATCTCTTCATTTTACAGTGAAAAACAAAGATTGTTAAAATCTCACTACAATTATCAAATTAGAGGAAAAATGACTGAACTGTCACGATGGTCAACATGTTTAACATTATGTTCTATGAAAATGCCTATTGCGGCAGGTGCTGCTTTCGTGGATACAACGTAATGTGAAAATAAATATAACTAATTGTTTAGAAAATCTCAAAAAATTATTGAAAAAACACAAAAAATGATTTCCAATTTAAAACAAGAATTCAAAAAAAGAATTTCATCATTTAACTGGATAAGTGAAAAAATGACTGAAAAAATTAGTGCCAAAATATCTTCCATAATACCAATGATATATCAACCAGATTTTTTAAACACGACGGCGGAATTGGATTACTATTATAAAGATTTTAACTACGACCCTGATGACTCATTTTTGGATTTATTTTTAAAAATAACTCATCATAATTCTGACTTAATAGCTCAAACGTTGATTTTGAAAACTAACAAAAATAGGTAGTCTATTATTTCGTGTTTAATATTAACTAGATGGCTAATTGGTTCGAGTATTGTTAACGCGTATTATACTGGTACAATAAATAGAATAGTTTTACCTGCTGGAATTCTCTCTGCTCCATTTTTTTATAGTGACATTGGAATGTACCTTATTTTGTTCCCAATATACATGTATTTTAGAAATAGTGTTAATTATGGTGCAATGGGTATGATCATTTCGCATGAATTGACACACAGTATAGATAATGTTGGTAATTTTTCTACATACGATTGTCAGAGAAAATGTTTAATTCGTCAAGTTAAAAATTTAAGTTTACAATATTGTGACCAGTATTTAAAACTCTCAAAACAGTCCATTTTTTCAGAATTTTTTATTAGGAAGTATTTTCTATATCTGAAAAAGTGTAGAGATGACACTGCCACGACATGAACTATTGAATATATTTACTAGGTGGTCAATATAACCAGGATGGAAGTTTAATTAATTGGTGGGACGCAGATTTTACTGGGGAATTTAATAAAAGAAAAGACTGTATCATTAACCATTTCAACGACTACACCATTGATGGAGTACAACTGAATGGTACTAATACTGTTTCCGAGAATATAGCGGATTTGGGTGGAATAAAATTAGCCTTTCAAACTGTAAAGACTCTGAAACAAAAAAGTGAGGAAGACGTGAAACTAATTGGTTTTTCTAATGCGACATACGATCAAATATTTTTTCTTTCGTTTGCTCAGGTTAGTTTATACTTGCATTTTACAATTTTTAGATATGGTGTCACAAATATCCCATAGACGCTTATAAAATAATGATAAATCATGATAATCATTCACCACCCCACATTCGCGTAAACGCAGTGTTAAGAAATACTAATGAATTTTCGAATGCATTTAATTGTAAAGTCAACTCTCCAATGAATCCAGAACAAAAATGCGAGTTGTGGTAGTTTGTGAAAATTATATTAAAAATTTTTTATTAGTCTATTTATTAATTGTATTAGTATCGAATTTGGAAATTGGATAGTTATGTATTAATTATTATCAGATTAATTTAGTTGGTCGTAGATTGATTGATTGATTTTTACAATATAAAAGTTACAAAATGGATGATAAAAAAGGTGTCAATTCACAAAAATCGGTGTATATTTTTTTCATTGTAATTTTGTTGGTATCGTTGATTGCGATTTTAATATACTACAATATTGGAAGCAAGGTAAACAGTCATCAGTAGAGATTTATTTTTATTTAGACATGTCTAACAAATGAGTGTTTATCGTTGAATGTAGATATGAACAGTTACATGAATCGATCAGTAGATCCGTGTGAAAATTTTTATGAATATTCTTGTGGAAATTATAAAAACGTTCACAAAGGTCTCAAATATTATAACAATTTAAATAATTTTGAACAAATAAAGAACGAACACAAATACATTATACGACAAGTAATTTTTATATTTTTAAAGCTACAATTTTTAGAAATTGCTACAAAATATGACGAATTATAATGAAACGTTAGCCTTAAAGAAAATGAGTACATTTTACTTAAAATGTCTCAATCATAAAGATGCTCCTCCGGATTATTATCATCAACTTTTAAATACCTATGGTTCCTATTACTCTTTCGATACCAGATTTGGGCACAATTTAAAGTTGGAACAAACTATGGCAAAAAGCTTGAATATGACAGGAATGAGCAGTTTCTTTCAATTTTATATAAATGAAGAAAGTGAAGAATTAACGATTAATGTAATGTAAAAATTTTTAAATGCAACTTTTATTTAGATATTCCCAATTTCTATGAATTTGAAAAATTCAACATTATTTTTATTAAATTATAAAAAATATATATTTGAATCGTTTATTAATATGGGTTATACGAATACATCCATTTCAATTCTAAATGACACGGCAAACAAAATATCACTATTAACAGATTCTATAGACCAAATTAAGTCGAATAGTGTCTTGAAAGACATAAAGAAAAACGTCAAAAAATACAATTTAAAACAAATTTCCAATGTTTTAAATTTTGTAATTTTAAAACATTACATTTCATTTTCATTTATTTTAGATCAATTTTGAGAAATATTTCAATTATTTGTTCCCAAATATAAATAAAAAGTATACATTCGAAGTGTACGATCTAAAATATTTTGAAAATTTGAATAAGCTCCTAAAGCAAACACAACAAAAGTTTTAAAATATTTATTTACATAATTTGTAATTTTCTTTAGAGATTTACTAAACTATGTTCTGTGGGATGGTTTCTTTTCATTTGCACCTTACTATAATCAAAAACAAATGATATTATATACAATATTTAAAAATTCAATTCTTGCAAATAAAAGTGGCGTCCACAATTATTGTTTGGATTTATCAATTCGACAATTTCCGCTTGTAGCTGGGTCGGCCTTTTTGAAAACAGAGTATATACTTTTTTATAATAACTAAATGTTTAGGGACGCACAACAAATTATTGAAGACATTGATGATATGTATAACAACACTAGAAATTCATTTATACGGATTATAAATAAATCATCATGGGTTAAGGATGAAACGAAACAAAAAATAATTGACAAAGTTTTATTAATAAAACCCACAGTTATACAATCAAAATTTCTTCTTAATAAGACTCTGATAGAATCATACTATAAACGTTTAGAACTAAAACCAAAGAATACATTTCTTGAATCATTCTTTAAAGTTCATCAGTTTATTGCTCAAAAATGTGCACAACTTTTTTCTATCAAAAACTACGAAAAAAAGTATTATTTTATTATTTTTATGCATTCATTATAGATTTATTGTCAATACTCATTCAGCTGAAGCTTTTTATATGCTCAAGACCAATGCAATTCTTTTATCATATGGAATACTTCATCCTCCATTCTACTATCAAAATGTTCCCATGTAATTTTCTTTTTAAATTAGAATTCAATTTATGAAATATGTCATCAATAGCGAAGCACTTTTTGACAACATTTATGATAACCACTAAACTTATATATAATTTTTTAAAATAGGGCCAGTGTAAACTATGGAAAAATTGGTATGGTTATTGGTCACGAAATATCACATAGTATTGACACTATTGGTACTTTATATTAAAACATTATTTTAAAAAACTTTGAAAATGTAAAATATTATAATTTATTTGTTGATCTATTAATAATTTTAGGTAGTCAGTATAACGAAAACGGTGTCCTAGAAAATTGGTTGGATGATGAGTTCAAAGATGAATTTAATAAACGAAAAGTTTGTATTGTCGATCATTATACACAATTTATAAATACTACAACACCAATGAATTCAACTAGGACAAGTTCAGAAAATTTTTCAGATATCAATGGTGTAACTGTTGCTTTTAAAGCCTTATTAAAAGCTCTAAATAGAAAAAGTGAACCAAAATTAATTAGTTATAAAAATTTTACACCGCAACAAATATTTTTTATATCATATGCTCAAGTAATTCATTTTTATTTTAAATGATATGAATTTAGAATTGGTGTAATTCTCATAATTTTGAAATAATCGAAAACCGTAGAAAATTGAATAGTCATTCACCTATGATTTACAGGTATTACATTAGATATGGTCTTTTCAACCACTGCAGGTGCTTATAGTCAATTCCATTGCAGTTTGTATCTATTCGAGTTCTCCAGTGCCATAGTTCACTAATCGTATACGGGATCTTACAGTCCTACGGGGTTTCATCCGCTCATGAACCCCTGATGTAAATCGTTCATATGGATTGCATTGTCGAATCTAGGGTTAAGAATCTTAACCACATTAATTTATGATTTGCTCAAATTCAAATAACAACTTTGTAATAACTTATTACCATAGCTACATCCCTGCTAGGGGTGGATTAGAAAAAACTTTTTAATAAGCAATTAATGAAAAATTTTCATAATCACTCGCGGATAAGAATTGATGAATGTTAGCCCGTGCAGGACTCTACTGCTTCATTTCAAAAATAATTTGAAAAAAAATAAATTTGTATTTAATTAGCAGGACCCTCAGTTTAAATAATACAGGTAATGGTTGGATTTTCTATAATTTAATATAATATAAATTTGGTGATATATTATGATATTCTTATATGTATTTAATTCAAATTATAGTTTTTTAATTCAATTTGAATCACAAAATTCAAGTTATGATCTTAATTCAATTAAAGAGTGATTTTCATATTTTATTTGTATTTCAAATGAAATTAATGAATTAGTATACTGAAAAATATACTAAACCAGTGTTTACCAGCTTTGACGATATCTCTTTTTTAGTGGTGGGAAAATAATTTTTTATAAAATTACATTTATTTTTGAATTAACAATCAAATATATGTATTTTTAAATCAATTTATGAAAAAATTATGCGGTGAACTAAATAAGATAAATTAATAATGTAAGCCATATATTTAAAAATAGTTATACAAACGGTATAAAATGTATAAATTATAAGTTAAATTGAATCGGAAAAACCCTAATTTGAACTGAAATTTAATTTAACCCCTGTATTAATTGTTCAATATAGAGTAAACGCAGTACTATCAACTATAGATTATTTTTCAAAAACGTTCAAATGTAAAACAAACTCTAATATGAATCCAACAAAAAAATGTAAACTTTGGTAGATTAAAATAAAAATTATATTTCATTTACAAATTACAATTAAATTTCTGTAGTTTTGTTCAAATTAAACGAAATCCTTTAGTCTTTAATTAATTGATTTTCTTCAATAAAAAATGTATTTTTATTTCTTCGAAAGTAGTTGCACTATACAAAATGTATGCATTATTAATATTTTTGATATTACCTTCCATAAAACAAAAACAATAATTAATAAAAGCACGATGCCAATAACTGAAGATAAAGTAATAACCCATAAAGGAATTGTCCACAAAGTTTCTTTAATCAATAGTTGTAATATAATACGAATCTAAATTTTAATGATCCCAAAATAAATAATATCCATTTACCACATTTGTATTTGCCCTAATTTCAAAAATAGAATTATTTTGATATAATACATCCACATCTACATTTAAAAATACTTTTTGATATTTTGGAAACATCTATTGAAATATTGTTCCAATTATTATTCACAAAAATATAGATAAAATTATAATTAAATGTGTTATAAATACTTTTTGAACTGTATGATTGTAGAATCGTGTTATGAATCGAATAAGTACAGTTGAAAATGCAGAAATTTTTATTATATTACAGTGAATATTGCGACATTTTATCAAATTATTTGAATCACAAATCTAACACTATATTTATTATAAACATGTATTTTATTACCAAATTATATCCATCCTCACTTGTAATATAAGTTCTAGAAATGTTAAATTTACTTTTATCAATTTTCAGTGTATCCTAAATTATTAAATATACTTTATTTAAAATTACTATTCTATGGACTCTAAAATATATCAAAGATTGGTTAAAGTAGTGCGACCATATTTTTAACGTACTAAAATAGTGTCCAGATTTTATAAGTACTAAATAAGTACTTTTCGAAATGTCTTAAAAAAAAACAATAAAATTTGAATTGAAAGTTCTAACAATTTAAAATATGAAATGTTAATTTTATTGGTATTTATCATTGCAAATTATTTTTTTATATAATTCACTATGATTTTCCAAATGTTTGTAAAAATCAATAAACTCTCTTTACAATTATAATTTTTTATGGCATAATTAAAAAAATAATTAATTAATAAATTTAAAGTGATCCAAATTAAACGATATAGTGTCTTTTTATAAAATATAAATTTATTAAAACATCACTTTATTAAGCAAATGAAAAATTACAAGTAAAATATTGACTAAAATTATCTATGGTATTTATGAGTACTTATTTTTGACATAATTAATTAATTTGACATGATTAAAATAAATACTTATGAACATTATACAATGTCCATTAGAAATCTTTGTAAAGTTAAAATTACATATCTATGATTACAAAAAATATTTTTGGCTTAAAATTGTTTCTAAATAAACTAAAATTTAAGTAATCGAACGTGACTAAATCGAGATATTACTTTATAATTAAAAATTTTGGATATTTCAATATAAATAATTTAATATACGACTAAAGTATACAAATAAACAAATAGCAAATTTTGTGAACTATTAATCTTCAACACGATTCAAAAATCTAAATAATAATAAATACAATAACAGAAAACTAATGAAACATACCGTTCGCGAAGGGCACAATGACAAGTAGTCCAGTCTTCTTCAAGAAAAAACCAATTTAAGCCATGTGAACATACCAGACACCTAGGCCTAGGAACTAATGGTAATCTTGCAGTAGAATTTATAGCAACACTTCCTCCCCTCATAAATGGTGGAATATATGGTGCTACCTCAAATTCATTATTATGAGTTTTGGATATTACCGGATTCTTTCTTTTGTTTCGTTTTTTGGGTTCTGATAATAATAAAATTAAATCAGTATGATAACTTTAAGGCTAACTAATGTAATTAAAATTTTCTCACCTTTTATTAAAACTTGAGTACATTTCATTTTAAAAACTTAAACTAATTAAAGGATCAATTAAAAATAAAATTGAAATTGTTTTTCTGAAACTAAGTAACAAACATTTAGCCGAATCAATGAATGAGGTTGCTACTCAATAATCCAGTCATGTATCTAAGTATAGCAAAATAGTGAATCTTTATATATAGTCTACTCTGTTAATATATTTATTTGTGTATATTTGAAGATTGAAGATTTGCAATGATTATAAAGTTTTTTAAAAACCAAGTTAATCTATGTTTGCGTTTATGTTATGTAGAAGAAAGTCCCAAAAACATGAGATACCTAAAAAATGTAAGTATTAATGAAACGATAATTAATTTGAAAAAGAAAATCGAACTTATTGTCGGATTGCCCATTGATATGCAAAAATTATGGTATTTAGACGAAACTGAATTACAATCTCATAAAACTTTGAAATATTATGATATTGTTGAAGGAGCAGAAATCAGCGTTGACACCTATACCATGTGGAAACACCTTTTAATTTCTGTATATAAATCAAATTGGGACATGCTTATTCAGAAGGGAGTTTCTGATAAGTTGCCTCATTTGAAAAGGCTCAATAAATCTCAAAAAGACGCTGTTATATATGAAAGGGCCTTTGTGGCTTTGTTTATTGCTGCTCAAATAGGAAATGTTGAATTTAGTAAAAAAATTATACAAAAATTTGGAAAACGTATTCTCGAAGCTACTACACAAATTGGTCGTACGGTTCTTCATTCTGCTACCGTTGCTGGAACTGAAGATATGATTAAGTTGTTTTTAAATGAAGGTTTATTTACATAATGTTAAAATAAATGATAAATAAACGAATAAAACTACTACGATCCAATCTAAAAAGTTCCGTGTGAGACATTTAGAATTTTCCAATAGGGTACGCCGTAACTTTGTTTGAATGTTGCAAGTTTTTTATTGATCGGGCATTGAGTAGCGTAGTTTCGGTCGTGATTTTGTAACATAATACCGATTTATACTAAAGTTATAAAAATACAATATAGTTTAGGGAGCAATTTGGATATATGTGATAAAGATGGCTTGAACGCTATAAACTTGGCTGGCATGTTTGACAGAAAATTTGTCGAGCGAATGCTTCAAAAATATCGTTGGGAAAACCGAGCAAAACAAGTACAAATGAAGAGAGATTCAATTTTGGCACCACATCAAAAATGTGACTCTAATCAGAAATATTACTATCAAGGTAAACATGCACAACAATATTCGATAAATTTAAATTTATCACAAAAAACTTTACAAAAATCGTTAAAACGGAAAAATAGAAACCAAGCCATTAAATCAAATTCTTATGCTACCAGATATGTAGCTGGAGAAAGCATTCCCATTCAAAGTGGTCACACTTCAAGATTAAGTCAAGTGTCAATTTCTACTGCCGAGTATTTAAAATTACGATCAAACCGATTACAAGTTTTGAAATCTAAAGAAGAAAACCAAATCGAAGATTTGTTTTATACTGATTCTGATGAAACTGTGGTAAATTTGGATAAAAAAAAACCTGCACAGAAAAATGTGAAAACTAAGAAGAAACCTAAAATAAACAAAATAAAATATAATCAAACTAGAAATGAAAATAGATTTGTTAGTAAATCGTTTTTATGTGTAAAAAAAGATGAAAAATCAATCAAAATTTCTTCCAATGGTTTATTAAGCATGAATGTTTCAAATGCTCCAAAAGATCAACAATTAATTTCCTATGTTTTAAATAAAAACAAAAATATGCTTCAAAATAATTATGATTTAAATAATGAAAATTCGGAAAACCCTCATTCTAAAATTCTTAAAGTTAGAAATATGGAACTCATCAAAATTGCTCAACAACTCCACACCTCATATTTAAATTAATACATAAAATATATTTTATATTCTGTATTCATTGTTGAGTATAATCAGGGGTTAAGTAAAGCCACCAGTTTTAATAAGTACTATACATTTTAGTTTATTTGGTGTTACATTTAAAACCAAAAGTACTTATTTTATATAAATATACTAGGTTGACTGTTATGTACTACGTACACACAGGACCTAGCTCTGCCGAGCGCAATTTTTATTATATCAAAAAATTCACGTTGAAAATCTAACTTAAAAATTCTACTATTCACTATTATCAATCCCCGTAGCCTAGTTCTACCGAGGGAACATTTTTATACTACCAAAAAATAAATTTACATACTACGTACAAACAGGACCTAGCTCTGCCGAGAGCACATTTTTATTATACTTAAAAAATAAATTCACGTTGAAAATCTAACTTAAAAATCCTACTATTCACTATTATCAATCCTTTAAAAGAGTGGTTCCCAAATTTTTTTCAGGTGGAACCATCATATAACATTACTTTTTTATTTAAAGTGAATTATTCCATCTTAATTTTTGTTATTTTATTTTTATATCTTAAAAATTGTCATAAATTCCAGAAAAAGTATAATTATAAAAACCTATTTTGTCATTTTCACTGATGATATATATTCAGTACCAATTAAATAAATATTTAAAATTACCAATTATGTATCAATAATTAATCGAATCTTCACTTTATAAACATTTGAGTCGAATTTTATTAAAATTGCAAAGGATTGTAATAAATAGAAAAATGATATTAACAAAGTTGTTTTAGTTTCGATTTAAATTTTATTAAAAATGTTTTGAAAATAAGAATTTGAAAATTGCGTAGCAATGAAAAAAATTTCGAAGGAATAATTTATATAGATTTTTATTATATTATTGGAAATGTGTAGACGTTCAATGCACATTTTTTTTGAAATTGTAGGATCATTATTTTTATTTTAATCGAAATTTATTTAAAATTATTTTTCATCCAGAATGCGTAGATTTCTGGGGTTAAATTTTTTATTTATATTAACTGAAATAAGCTCTATCAGAAGAATCTTTTTTTTAATTTTCGGACCGTTAATTATTTCACATTTTTTGTTTTAATAAAATATTTCGAAAAAAAATATATGAATACTAAAACGCTTTTTTGACCGTGAGGTCGTCACTTATTCGGATTGAAATTTTCTGTTAACATTTAATTTATAATTATTGTGTGTTAACAGGATACAAATGTAAAACCTGTAAATTTTTTAAAATTCTAGGGTTGTTTTCATTAAAAACAAGAAGGGTAATTTGGGGTTTTGGCCCTGAAGATATAATATTTTTAAATTTAAATTAATGATGTTCATGATTTTAAAATGTGTATCAGCGTATATATTTTTTTAAATTCTCCAACTCGTTTGATGTTATAAAAAAAAAACAATTGCGGTTTTTGACCCGTAAGATGTGAGTTTGGGAGGTTGAAATTAAGTTTGCGAACATTCCCGGAAAAAACTGTAATTGAAATGTGGAGTTTATTAAATTATAAGACGGTAGTTATTTAACCCTTATATGAGATTATGCTGATTTTCAAAATTGAACGGAAAAAATTTCACTTTTGAAATGTTAAAAAACACTAAAATTTAAAAAGCTTAAAATTGACAAATTTCAAATGTCATTGATTTTTAAAGTGAACAACTTAAATTTGGCTAAGAATTAGCAATAAAATATATTTAATTTATGACACGCAATTACAATCACGTGTCTATTATATTTCAAATATAATTTATTTTATTGTTGACACAAAGTAAATATTAATAATAAAATTAATTTTTAAGCATATTACATGTATGAGCAGTAATTTGTTCAAAATTTATATTGGTACCGCCTTATTATAGTTTGTATACAAACCAATGTAAATTTATGATTAGTTTTTGGCATCTATACATGCAATTGTCTCGTACTGGTTAAATAAAGCTGAACACACATACAAACAAAAATAGCGTAGCTTACATTGTATTATATAAGTTAAGACAATAAAAATTATTCCAAATATAATATATGGACGTAAAAGGTAAGTAACTATCAGGATTTCCAGAAATTGCGATATTCTCGCAAATCTATATACAACAGCTAGATTAATTTATTTATCAAATATGTTATCTTCAATCTAATTTGCGAGAAACCGACTTTATTTTTTGGAAACTCTGGTAACTATCAAGTAATTTGTGCACTTTTACTAAAAGTGTAAAATTAACAATTAATTATTAATTAATTAATTTATTTTACTGTATAATTTACATCATTACCTGAAAACTATACAATTCTTAAGTGCAATAATAAATAATTACAAAAATTATCCAATATTTACATTATTTATTTAAAAACGTTGTTATAGCACTATTGATTTTTATAAATGTATAAATCTGGTGTGTGGTTTTTAATTTTTATTGTTGGATTATCTCAAGCGGTGGGTATATTTATTATATTTTCTTCATTTGTTTGGATTTATAATTTTCAAAATGGAATACATTGGTCAATACCCGCAGAAAGATTCAACATTCATCCAGTGTGCATGTTGATAGGAATGATCTTTTTATATGGGGATGGTATTATTTATAATTACAGTATTCTCTCTCTAATTTATCATTATTGGAACATTATACATTTATTTTGCATTATGTTTGTAGTAAAGACCAATTTCTATTTAAATTTATATCCTATATGTTGACAATTTAAAAACCCAATTTCCCGTTTTGTTTAAAAAAAGAAATCATCCCAAAAATTTAATAAAACATACATTCTGAGGCGCGTTTTAAAATCATTAACATTGTCGTTTATCTCAGCTTCAAAAACGCATACCTTCATGGTTAAAACCCCAAATTACCTATGTTTAAAAAATCATTTCAATTGGAAAATATAATGTATTTGATTGTTTGGTACATTTAAGAAAAAGACATTAAAAATTATAGTTGAAGGTAACATCTCAATAACTTAAATATGACCCGTTAGTAAAATGAAATTTATGGTAAATTAGAGAGAAAAGTACAACTTTACACAATAATTTACTATTTATCTAAAAATTTTAGCATTGATTGTTTACACTATATTTAAAAATTTTTCAAGAAAAATTGTCAAATTGGTTCATTTAATATTGTTGCTATTATCCCTTTTATTTGCTGTTATTGGTTGCAAGGCTGTATTTGATTTTCACAATTATTCAGATCCTCCGAAAAAGAATTTATATTCGCTACACAGTATCATTGGACTTTCTACAATTATTTTATTTGGAGTTCAGGTATACAAAATATAAACAAATTTTATTTTTTATATAATATACTAATATACGGCTGGCCAACTTGATTTTTTAGAGATAAAGAATAGAATATAGTTTATAACGACTTAATTTTGATTAATTTTTAAAATTCAAAAAATCGGCACTAAAAATGAACTAAGCAAATAATTTTAAAATTTTTCTGAAAAGAATACATTTTTACATAAATCTCTCAATAATTTTATAATCGTAATCAATTCAAAACCTTCCGGCCGCACTGTTGGCCACTCTAATATATATTATGTACTTTTATAATATTTTAATATAGTGGATTTGTGGTTTCGCTCTTTTCTTTTTAAGAGTTTCTAGTCCTTATATAAGAATTTTATCAATGCCTGTACACAAATATTGGGGGAAGATGATATTTATTATGGCGCTCGTTGCGACAATATCTGGTCTCAACGAAAAAGCTTTCTTTCTGTAAATTATTATTACTTATTAGTATTCCAAACTGCATTACATTATTATATTTATTAATATACCCACCTGGTAAACTAAAGAATGATGACGGACTGGGTATAACCCGGTTCCCAATCAATCCCTATTTTTGTACAAATTTGACCATAATTTAAAATATGACAAGTCTACCTGAAATATAACATCCGGTCATCCTCTATATAAGTGGTTGAACATTAAGAATATCAGGCCCAGTGAAACTTTAAAAGTTGGAATCCTTGCATCCGAGATTTTTAATTTTTAATAATTTTGTGAAATTTTTACGGGCAAAATTAAAAGGATTAATTAATAACCTTAATTTGTCATAATTTAACGATTTTGAATGAATCTGAACCATAATGAAACGATGAGTTGAACTAGCACTATCAATTATATTTTTTTAAATTTTGACTAATGTATAATGTATTTAGAGGTAATTACTCTGTCAATAATACCCAAGGAAAACTGATCAACACAATTGGTTATTTATGTGTGATTTTTGTAGGACTGATAATGTTTATATTGGAGAACAAGCAAATTGAATATATTAATATTAACAAAAATATTGAAACGGAATCCCATATTTTGGAATCTGAAAAATACCAAAATAACACCTCTTTTATAGAAGAAAATTTACCTGTAGATTAATTTACAAATAATTAAGTCATATTTTATATTAAATTATATTAAATTACAATGTAGTTTCATGTTTAATTCTTTGATTATTACCTGCGATTCTGGATTCTGGAATAAGGAAAAATTATCTTTTTAGCAGTGTTGTATCAAACTTGAGCGTAATTTAAAAAATGTTTAATCTTCATCATTGTCACATTAAAAAATTAAATCAAAATCTAGGACAAGGGTGCCCACTAGGGGTATGAACGAATTTTTATATTTAAAGTGCACCCTTCCACCATATGAACATTTTGAAAATATTCAATTTGCACCCAGTCTTACCTCTCAACTGTTAAAAAAACCCTGGGGCATTGCCTCCATCTCAGATACATTACACCAGCATTACTATTTGAAGATATAACATTTTAATTAATAAATGTTTAATTTTTTTTTATTTATAATTTTTAAATTTATTATTCTCATTTTGAAGTTTACTATTCTCATTTTGAAATTAAAAAGGTATAGTGATAAAAAAATTCCTTCGGAATTAATTTTATTTATTAATTATTTAGTTTAGGTGACTAACCTTCGATATTAGTGTATTGTATGTAAGCCTTATAATTTATTTATGACACATATTGTTGTCTCAGTCTGGATAGCACATAATTATCCACAGGTGATTCGATATGTTCTGAATTTAAAAAAATTACTCACAATACATGTATCATTGTTTTAATTGTAATTGCACTTGGCTTCTATTTGTCATTACATTTAAATTTTAAATAAATTTACTCATGGATGATAATTGAATTTTTTTGTAAATTACTTTAAACAGTTTTTTACTTCAAATAGCTTTAATTTCTAGAATGTTTTAATGAAGCCTGTAAATCATAAATCCATAGCTACAATATTGCGCCATTTAATAAATTTCACATAAATAAAATACTTTAAACAGTCATGAGCATGGAGTCTGAAAGCGAAACAGTAGTGACACAAAGCACCTATACAAGTGGAAATTCACAAAATAAAGCATCAAGTTTAGTGTTAACAACAATTCGAAAGATAATGGCGCTTTTAAATATATTAAAGGGGAATGGACCATTAAATGTAAATTATCCTCAAGAATTGGATTTAAATATGAAAAATTTTGAAAATAACTTGAAAATGTACGCATCAAATTTATCGTTAATTGAATCGACCCAAGAAATTGAAGAGGGACGTAAATGTGCGACAACTCATGAGATGAAAACCATGTTAGATGCAGATGTCCCAATTCAACAAAAAGATTTTTTGTTGGAAGTAATTGAAACTAGCTTTGAAGGAATAGATACTATTGATTTATCTTATTGTAGCAACGACGATCCTCTAGATTGGGATATGAAATGTACTGGTTATAATGAAACGCTGAATATAGGAGTCGATGAAATTCCGGATATAATGGGTTGGACTTGCCAAAAACTTCTAGACACTATTCACAGTAGTGAATCTCAAAATAACCCTAAAATGTTGGATAGTGTAATAAAATTTGCTTTTAAAGATTTGTCGGATTTGATGATTAAGGGTAAATTTCATGAAGAAAAAAATTATAAAATTGAACTATCCCACACTGTTAATCTTCTTAATGAATTTGAAACTAAATTGACAAACAAAATACAATCATTTGAGGAAAATTGTAACAGTAATTTAAATAATGTACATTCAAAATTAAACATTTTGAGAGAAAGGTTGACTTTGATCAGTTCTACTAAAATCATACCTGATGAGATTATCAACCATGAAAAGAATATATCGGATCTAGATTTAGATTTTGATGAATATGAAAAATATCAGGACGATATCAGTATTGATTCGGCATTATTTGAAAATGTGTCAGATTTACCTATGGAAATTTATCAAACTTCTATGAGGTTAAATGAAAATGTAAACCAATTACTTTCTAATGTAATGAAAAAAAAAGATTATGATGCAGAATGTGATTCATTGCGTTTCAAAATTAAAAACCTTCAAATGAACAGCAAACAAATCCATGAAGAATTGAATTCGGTTAAAAATGATAATCGAAATTTGAAACAATTGGAAATTCATTTTAATGAAATCAAAAACGTCAATAATGACATGAAACAAAACTTGGATTATCTTTCGATCGAAAACAATGAATTGCAAAATTATGCACATGAATTTGATAATGTGAAAATGGAAAATGTGAAATTATTACAAGTAAAATCAGAATTTGAAAAAATTTATTTGGAATTTGAACAATTCAAAAATAAAACTATTGATGAAATGAATAATGCGCAAAATATTATAAAACAATTGGAATCTTTAAGAAAATCTAGAGAAATAGAAATTTGTACTCTAAATTCGCACTTATCTGATAGTAATCAAAAAAACGAAGATTTGTCGTTAAAAATTAAATTTTTAAAACAGAAACACGAAGAAATTTCTAGTGACATGTCCTTGATGCGGAACGGTATGGACCAACTAAAGGAGGAATATACTTGTACTATTGAAAATTTAAGTAAACAAGTATCAATTGAAAGAGATGACAAAATTTATGCCGAATATTGCTTGAAAGAAGTTTATGAAAAAATGCAAGATAAAATGAAAACTGAGCTTTCTCCAGCATCTGATAAAACATCTCCAGTGGGCAGTATCAATAAAATTGAGTTCTCGTTTTCTAATAACCACAAGGATACTTTTAATAGACATTGCTTCAATTTTGCTCTTTATGTCCGAGAAAAGAGTTTTAAAAAATGTCTACAATATCAAAAAAAATACATCATGTCTCTTATTGGAGGATATCGACGTAGTGAACGTAAAGCACTTAAATGTTTAAACAATGTAATTGAAAACCAAAAAAATACCACTCCACAATCCACAATTACTAATTGTAATTATATTGGAAATAAATACAAATCTAATCATCCTTTTAACCATGATACCGCCAAACATCGTAATGTATCCAAATTTAGATCTACTGTATTTTCCATCATTTTTATTAATAGGTATGATTAAAGTTAAGACATTAATTTCAAAAATTTTTAACTTTTTTGGTTATATAATTAATATTTTAACATTTCAAAAAATTTTTATTTAAAGTCTAGTTTATAAAAATATTTTTTATATTTATTGTAGGGTTCATTATTTTACAAAAAAATGGAAAAATATTCAAAATACCTACAACTCGAAATGTATGATAATTATGTTTTTTATACAACAATTACTTTATTATTGGGGTAAATTATTTTTAGTTACAAATCAGACTACGTGTAGTTGAGATTCTGAATATAGAGAAAATAGTATTTAAGAATTTGGAAATTGTATGGTTTTTTTGTAGAGTCTTTGTTGTACAATGTATAATTTTGTATGTTTTTATTTAATTTAAATTTAGGTGGTGGTCATTAATTTAAAAATTGTTGAATATTTTAATGTTGTAATAATACACTTTCCATTAATTTTATTATTAGATTTATTACTTTTATTAGAAACAATTATCACTTTTTCAAAAACATTAAGTAAAGATGTAAATTTAATACCAAGAACCACAGAAAAAATTTTGTGGTCATCATAGACTATGACAGAGCTTCAATATAATATTTAACATACTGGCTAATTCCTCTTTAACGCAATAATTCGTCCTGAAAAAAATCTCATTACGTTTACGAGGAATTTTTTATAAAAAAAGTATACATTAAAACTCTGGTTCCAGATTGGAGTTCAAATTATATGCCTGGGGCTCGAGATTAAAATAAAATATAGAAAAATTTTCATCAACTTTCGTTTATTTTTATAGAATTTTTGATAATTATTAGAGTTTCTACAGTTGTAGATGTTGATTATCCCAAAATCGAGACGACCTCTACATATATGGATATATACTAGATACATCGATACTACATTATGAATCATTCAAAATAATCGAATGGTTTATATAGGGCGTTTACCAAAAAAAAATATACTATTTCAATTTTGCCAAACTGAAATTTATTTTCGCATTATTAAAAGTATTAACCATCGTCCTTATTAAATTTCAAGTTTTGTTTAGAGATTTAGAAGCAGTTTAAATTTCAAAGTGATTTAAAACTTACGTACATAAAATGGTAACTAAATTTGAGAAATGGTTTTAAAACTTATATTTTAAATGAATGGCGAGTTATAGAATAAAAAGTTAATATTTATTTTTCTAATAACTAATATAAGATTTAAAAATATTTTATATAAAAAGTTTCCGATGTGGTTTTTTGATATGGTATATTTAATTTTGAACGAAATAATGATATAGATGTAGCAATTGGTGAATAATTGTTAGATTTCAAAGAAAATAAATATATAAGTTGTATTTTATATGTACAATGTATATATGTGAATAAACATGTAAAGAAACCAACATAATACGAGAAAAAATGAATATCCGTATTTCCAGAAATTTGATCCATTAACGTTTTTGGTAAATTTTAGTTTTACAGCAAATATAAAAGTGCACACTGCACTAATGGCGAGATAACAAATAATGGCTTTATATATATGAGTATTCTGAGGTTTGAAGGAAATTTCCTAATATATAATATAAATTAATTTATATTATAAATATAGATTATTTTCTCGTTAAACCGCTGAACATTATAATAACTATAATAATGCATTTACTTTAATATTCCAGTAAATTGTAGAAATCATCCAAGATGTACCGACTCCAAATAGAAGGGAAATTGTACTACAAGCATAACTATTTCCAATGGCCAAATCGGCATTTAACTCATTTATACAATTGAGTCGGTTTGAACATATATGAGGAGTATTCAAAAGTATTTGAACAATTGTAATGGAAATTAAGACGGGATGTACTCCTACCAAAAAGGATAACATGTAAATTGTATGTATCATGAATATTGAAAGTACTGCCATATAGAGAAAACCAAGAGTAGCTTGAAGTAATCCCTCCGTATAGGTGATTGGTATAATGGTGGAAAATAAAACCTAATTATTATAACTTGATTTGATTAGCAAAATCAATTATACCTTCCAATAAAAAGAAAAAAAGTGTATACAATAATCAACTCCTCTAATTGTCCCTGAATTGTTGCCATTTATAATACACGATTTTTTCATATTGTCCAATAACGAAGTTTTGTTAAGATGATCAAAAGCCAAGTTTGCATGTTTTAGTATATTGTATTTTTTGCTATACAGTTTGACATCTATCAAAATAATGATCTTGTACTCAAGTCTTATTGTAAAATTTAAAAATAATAACCATTTAATCTAACGATTGTAGTATATTTTCTACATCCAATTGAGCAACCCACTGAAACTTGGGTTAAAGTTATTAAAAAATAAAAATATTTCTAAAAGTATGAATATAATTGAATTAAACTTTTAAATTAAATTTAAATTACCTTAAATTCGGTGATATCGACAAAGACCCTTTTGTTCTCATCAAATGGATGAAAAACACAACAACCAATTATTTTATCATGACTTACGTCATCTATCGTGATCATTTCCCATTTTATCCATTCTTTGCGTTTTGTATTGTTTCTTAAAATTGTGAAATTAATGTGTTTTTTTGTTTTTTTAAAAAATTGGAATATTCTTTGAAATTCAAATATACCATTTGATGGAGCTAAAATTTTGTAATGTAGAATCAAAAAATGTACCAGTTTCAAAATGAATCGTTAATTTGTTATTATGACCAATAATTGTATTTTTCTTTTTATTTGAAATCAATGACAAATATATTTTAAAATCGTGACATTCACACTTTTCTTTCCCTAATAATAGACTAATAGTCTTCAACACCATTATAATTTGATATTTAAAAATTACTTATTAATTTTATTAATTTAGTTTTTTCCTTTGGAGCAAACTTGATTGCATTTTTAAACGTGTAATTGCATTTATCAGGTTCGTCGATTCTAAATTGTACACAAGGCTTAATAATAAAATATACCATATATTACGCGATAATTGATTTTCCCGCATTATTCATTAATCTTTTCAATTGTATGGTTATCAATTTTTGACCAATTTTAACATTTACTTGTTTATTTGAAAAATTTATAATGGATATATTTTTTATTTTTTTTATTAAATCTTTATAGGTTAATACATTGTTATATTGTGTAACGTTTTCTAATTTTCCTTTCATTAGAGAATATATCTATGTTTTAGTTTATAGAAAGGGTGGACATTAATATTACGTGACTAATGTTATTTTCCATTTGGAATTGTGATTCGTGTGATTCTAGTTTGTATGGAATAACCATTTTTATGTATTTTAATGGGTCGTATACAGTATTTTTAAAATAACTAATGATTATAGCACCCAAATTTTCTACCGGTATATCCGGAAACTCTTTGATACATTTCTATTTAAAAAATAAATAAATATATAAAAAGTAATACATGTAACTCTATTAGTGCAGGCAATCAAATTGTACATTGTACAAATATAATGGAAGTTAAGAAACTATTCAAAAAAATCATAAAAACCTTATTTATATAAAACTTTATGTTTGTGTGTTTTTCCGCGTGTGTAACCATTTCTTTACTTGTTAATATGAAATATTTTCAATTCAACTATGATTATTTTTACTTCCAGAAATTGCATCGTCAGGGTCAAAAACTTAGAATTTAATAAAATTTACAGGTGGTACAGTTATATCCTACACACACAGAAAAAACTCAATCCGAATAAGTGACGAGTTCACGGTCAAAAAAAATTTTAGTATTCATATATTTTTTTTCCGAAATATTTTATTAAAACAAAAAATGTAAAATAATTAACGATCCGAAAATTAAAATAAAAGATTATTCTGATACAGCTTATTCCAGTTGATATAGATACAAAATTTCAACCCTTGAAATCTACGCATTCCCGGTGAAAAATAATTTTTAATATATTATCAACCAATATTTTTCAAATATTTCGATTAAAATCAAAAATTAAAAATGTAAATATTGATCTTACAATTTTAAAAAAAATGTGCATTGTACGTCTACACATTTCCAATAAAGACATATGGGTGAAAATCTATATAATTCATTCCTTCGGTATTTTTTTCATTGATACGCAATTTTTAAACTTCAAATTTTTATTTTCAAAAAATTTTGTAAACTTTAATTAATTTATGACACTACAACAACGTAATATAAAATATAAAATTAAATTTATACTAACTGAAAACGTGTTATTTTTTTACTCATACAAATTTGAATTAAATTGACATAAGATAATAATCATAAAGAAAAGCAACATTCATAAGAAAAAATGCCAAAGTTAAGAAGATGAGACGTATCAATAAGTTTCAAGAAAATCATGATATCCGAAATAGATAAGATAAATGTTTTTTTAATTAATCATCATACTGTATTCATTCTGATTTACATTTAAGAAAATTTTCAGTAGAAAATCCAATTTTTTTATAAAACAAGAAAAAAGGCCACAAGTATGGACACATTTTTAACATTAATCATTTTTATATTACAATCCTTTGCAATAATGGTAAAATTTGACTGAAATATTTATAAAGTGAAGATTCTATTAATTATTGATACACAATTGGTATTTTTAAGTATTTATTAAATTGGTACTGAATATACATTTGTATGTCATCACAATAAAATGACAAAATAGGTTTTTATAATTTTATTTTTTCTGGAATTTATGCTATTTATGACAATTTTTAGGATTGGACTGTTTTTACTTTATTTTTAATGTTATACACACATTCTGTCTAATAAATTAAAAAAATGGGATAATTGTTTTTATGGAATTTAAGCTAATTTGACAATTTTTGTATTTACTATTTTGGGTATTATTACTATATAAGATTATACACTCATTATCTCTAATAAATTGAATAAATGGGATGACAAAATTGTTTTTAAAATTCTATACAAAAATGCTAACCAAATAAAATTAAGTGGGAATTATTCATTCTAATTAAATTAAAAGGTAATGTGAAATTCAAGTCTAGGAATGACTTCTTTAAATGATTGTCAATAATGAGTAGCATTTTTAATTAAGATTTTATTATTTGATTTATTTTTTTGGTACAATTAGATAAGTCCGCTCTCAGCAGAACTAGATGCTGTTTGTACATAGTACTGTAATGTAAGGTAGAATTTTAATGTGATATAGCCCTAGTCACCCATCCATAACTTTTGACATGATAATTTTAGTTGAACCAACAAAATAGTCTAGAATCATAACTTATGATATTTAAGAATGTAATTTTTTAATGTTCAGTTAGGAAAAATGAGGCCACCATTTTAAAAAGCTTTGTCGATCTATTGTGGAAGAGGGGAATCAACTGAAGAAAGGTTGGAAACCCTGCTGTAGGTTGTTAAAATTGTATTTCAAAGTTTATAATTTAAAATTATTAATTAGGAGTATACCACGAAAAAAGGTTAGCGACTTTTGCTTTTATTTGCGTTTTTACCGTGAAAATGAAAGTTCTGAGATCCATACTAATGATAAATATTAGATAGGAGAAAGTAATCTTGAAATTGGTATTTTTAAAATTTGAAGAATTTTGGTTTTTAAATAGAGATTCAATCAAATATCCACCAAAAGATAATTTTTTATTTATTTAATATATATTTTTTAATTTTTTTGATTTATATCTATGATTTGTATCCATCTCTATCTAATAATTAATAAAATTTTACCAAAATTATTTCCTCCCATTTATTTAGCCTAATATCTTGTTTGTATCTTTGATAATCTAAAAAAATTTCATAACAATAAATAAATGTAAACTATAATATTAGATTTATAATTATTTTGATTAAAACGGATATAATAAATAATCTACGGTAATCAGGTTTAGAGTGTAACTCGTAGTAAGATTTTTGCGGTCTACCGAAAGGACTAATTCAAAGTGTTAATTAATTATAATTTATTGGTGTCATACTTTTTTCATACATGTATCTATACTTATTTTTTTCTAAATTCTTAAATATTCTAAAATCTAATTTTGGCCATCATCTCATTTATTGAACCAGGCATAATTACAATATTAAAAATTTTAATTGAACATGATGGACATATTATTCCAAATGAATACATTACATCAACGGTTCTAAAACGGTGCAACAATGCGCCCTAGTTCAATCTGAGAAAATCTACGTACACGTTGGTAAAAAAATGAATCAATACATTTAGTTAGTAATATCGATGTACATTGTACAATTAATACAACTTTTTATTTCATAATTTGTATAAATTTGAAATTTTGATGGACCATTCGAGAACCACTGCAAAAATTTAAAAAAATACAAATTGAATGCATGAATTTTGATTTTGGGAAAATTTTCTTTTTGATATTTGAAATTCCAATAAAAAGAAAGAGAAGAGGTATTAATACAATAAAAAAAGATGATTCTCCAATATTCACTTCGCTTTTTGTGTGGACATTAAAAAAAATGATCAATGAAAGAAATGATATCGTATTGAAAATAAATGTTATTCCAATGAAATGAGAGTTATGAATTGGTTTTACTTTATTCTTTGGTATGCTAATAATACATATTGCTTGATTAATTAACAATAGATATGCAGATGACGCTAAATAAATAATAAAATGAAAAATAACTAAAAATGTCAACTACAGATTAGTGTGCAATGTAATTACATAAAATAATATTGAAACCGATCTTGTTAAAACAAAATTCGTTTATAATAACTTCGACAATGCATATAACAATTTCTTTGGACTTTTGAGCACAGCATAATACCAATAAAGAATACAACCAATCATTAATTTTAAACCTTCTTTTAAAAATGATATTTTTGTTGATATATTTTAAAAAATTGCCACATGAAGACATGATGACTCCTTCTAAAATGAACATATATACTCCCTATATAACAACTATTAACCGCAAATAAACATTCCCATAGACAACCAAAACAGCAAAAAAATGTATATAATAATTAATATTATATGATATTTCCCAAATTTGACAACAGAGTAAGAATTGAAAATATAATTTGAATCAATATGTAAAATGTCTTGACTAGAAAAATTTTTGACCAATGTGAAAAAATTGATACAATAAATGTTGCGGTGCATAGTTTATAAATACAATGTAATTGTTTGATACAATAGATATAAAAAATGTTCGATAATTATCAAAAAAATTAAATTACATCCTATTTTGAACTAATCAATTTTATTTGGATTCTTGACTAGTTTTGTTATTATTATTAAGTTAATTTAAGACATTTTCAATATGTCGATATTTAATTAACAAGTAAATAATCAATTTATTTGACGCATCATAGATTTGATTAGTTATATTAACTAATTTAAACAATTAAAATATTTAGACTTTAAAAAAATTAATTAATAAAATTTTTTAATAAATACATCAACAAAATGTCCACTATTGATTATCTTTGAGAGCATCGAGTTGGTTGAGAACATTATCAATGTATTTTTTTTTGTAAGAAAGATACTTTTTAGTATAATTGATAATGTCATTATAAGATTCTTTATCAAATTTCAAACCTTTTTGAATAAGCTTTAAAACTTTAAGTTCATTTATAACATCATTGTTAATTTCTGGTTCGGATTCTTTTCGCAGTAAATTAAATAAAGACGTGGTTTTTTCTGGATTTTCTTCATTAGGTATATCTAATTTAGAATTGATTACATTGTTTTGTTCAATGTCTTCATTTTTCAGTTTTAAGAATTTTCTCTTGCCAATAGGTTTAAAAGAAGTTAAAGTATTTGATGTCCGACGTTTTAAAAAGTAGTCTGTTAAAGCTGGTTTATTTTCTTGCATTCCGATAAATGAACTGTTACGAGACTTGAAGGCACTTGACATTTTTGATTCGTTCGTTTTAAAATTTCTTGATTTACCGTTCACGTCACTCAATCGTCTCATTTTTGTCAAGATGTAATTTTTTATTTGATTTTTATCTACCGTGTCCGGTTTGTTTTTGTTTTCTTCTGAAATTCTTTTTTCTCGTTTTACGTCCACTATTTTTCGAAAATGAAACTAAATTTATATTTGATATTTGATTTAAAATTATTACTCTATTTCTCAAATTGTAAGTTATTGTAATGTTTCGAGAAAATGAATTTGAAAATGCTTTGTAAAAATTGAAAATTTCCAATAATTTCTCCCATTTTATTATATGCATATCCACATATGTTAAAGCTTTTACGTTGGCCATAGATTGTCCAATGTCGTTATGCTAATTAATATTATTAGTAATAATATTTATATTGCTTGTTTTTTACCTTCCAAAAATTATCACCAAAAACATCATTTTTATCTATAAAATAATTTTATAGGCAAATTGTGCATATTACGTAGGTAGCATAGGTTTTTACAATTTTTAGGATTGGACTGTTTTTACTTTATTTTTAATATTATACAAACACTAGATTGGCAGTTTTGTACTACGTACAAACAGCACCTAGCTCTGCCGAAAGCACTCTTTTATTATACCAAAAAAATAAATTCATGTTGAAAATCTAACTTAAAAATTATACTATTCACTATTATCAATCCTGTAAATATGGTTTTATGGTTTATGGTTATATGGTTTTAATAAAATATTTCGGAAAAAAAATATATGAATACTAAAATGTTTTTTTGACCGTGAAGTCGTCAGTTATTCGGATTGAAATTTTTTATGTGTGTTAACATGATACAACTCTACCACCTGCAATTTTTTTTAAATTCTCCAACTCGTTTAATTTTCAAAAGAAGGGACAACACGGGTTTTTGACCTTTAAGATGTGAAATTAGGAGGTTGAAATTTATTTTATTATACGTCCCGGAAAAAACTGTATTAGAAATGTGGTCTTTAAAAAATTCTAAGAGTGCTAGTTATTTCATTAAAGTAGGACAGACAGACACACAAACAAGTATCGCGTTGCCTTTTATATAAGTTAATATTTTGTCTAATAAATTAAAAAAATAGGATAACAATTTTTTTAAAAATTCTTTACACAAATTTTACAAAAAAAATTTAACGTGGAATTATTCACTTTATATTAAAATGTAATGTTATATGACGGGTCCACGTGTAACAAGTTTGGAACCACTCCTTTAAATGATTGATAATACTAACTAGTAGCATTTTAAGGTTACATTTGCTTATTGAATTCATTTTTCTGGTAGAATAAAAATGTCCGCTTTCGGTAGAGCCAGGATGCTGTTTGTACGAAGTACATAACAGTCAAGCTAGTTGTAGATAAAATTTGGCGAAATAGAGACATGGTAACCTAAATGGAATTGACTTCTTGGGTTGGTTAGCTTTAGTTTATTCGTATAATAAAATCTAATAAATTTCAATAGAGTCCTTTCATATTAATTATTGTAATATCTTTACTTAGACATAATTAGAGCCAAACTTACCTACAATAATGTATCCAGAACTCAACGGTATCGACGCAATTTATGTAAATGTTCCCTCATTTTTTCAAGGTGAGTATATACTAGTATAGGGATTTCTACACTTTCTTCAACCCAATTCTTAACGATTTTGATAATAATTTTTCGACAAAAATTTTGAAGGGTTTTTAAGGGAATATTTTTTCACCCAATTATTAAAGATTTTGAAGACCCCTTAAAATGTTAAAAATATTCCCTACACAAAAATATTAAAAACACTACAAAATTTTAACCGAAAAATTATCTTCAAAATATTTAAAAAATGTTCCCTTAAAAACCCTATCAAATTTTGGTCCAAAAATTATCTTCAAAATCTTTAAAAATTGGGTGAAACAATTTTTCCTTAAAAACAATTTTTACTTGAAGTAATTAACAAAAATTTGTTCAAAAAATCAATAATATGATTAATTAGGAAAAAATTTATGATTACGTTGCTTTCGAGTCTAAGATGTATAGCTCAACTTAATGTTCGCCGTTCAATGCATGACACAATGACAGGACCTGCTCAAGGAAAACATGTAAATACTAAATCTCTGCGTTTAATTTCCTAAAAATTACTCAATATTGCAACCAATTCATTGTCCTGCCTGACTTCTATAGATCCGTTCACCACAAAACATAAAGCATCCACACTTTCACCTTGATGGTATATTAAATCATCTGGCGCAGAATGCACCAAAACCAAACAAGTTGCTAGAGCTCTTAAGCAACCATCAGAAGCTAAACGAAAAGCTGGGTGTTGGTTGAAAACGGCACGGCTCATATGCACGCAAATATCGGCTTTGATATCCTTTGGGCAGTAGTTTAATACTTTTTGAGTATCTATTCCCTTTGACATGGACCACGTCGACACAATGTAATCTAATGCCCTTTCGCTTGTAGCTCGTGGTATATTGTGTAGTTTCATAAATTCTCTGACACTATTGGTCATTTCATGGTACCTTCCCATCGAAGAATACATTTGTTGGAATATTGTTGTTACATTTCCAAATATCGTTGCGTAAAATAATGCTACAAAATAAAACATTAATCAAAATAAAATACTGAAAATAAGGGTAAATTACATCCTAAAATCATCATGCAAATAGTGAAAATTTTTTCATAATTGGCATCAGGTGAAACATTTCCAAATCCGACACTAGTCATACAAGAAAGTGTAAAATATAGAGCAGTAATGTAAGCTGTCTGCGTATCGGGTCCGTTAATATATTTAATTGTTCCATTGATGGTCAATTCATCATATGGTTGTTGAACGTCGACTCCTAATCTGTGAAGCCATCCGTGTTTTATCCCTTCTTGAGCTTCCCATTCGCCAATGTAATACCAAATACAAGCAAACCTTTAATTACAATTCATTAAAAAATACAAATGTAATAGCACTGTCCAACAATATGACAATTGAAAAAAATTAAATACGACCAATATTATCATGCAATTATGTTTTATGTTTTTAAGTTAAAGTAAAATGGCCAGAAAAAATACGTACTATATTTTAGTTTATTTGGTGTTAAATATAAACTTTACATTGTAAAGCCAAAATTACTAATCTATGATACGAACACAATTTTTCGGCTTAAAATTTATTCCAAATAAACTAAAATTTATATTACGTATTTTTCTGGCCATTTTACTTAAAGAAACCCACAAAAATTTCATGAAAAAATCAATAATATTGTGAATTTGAAAATCGATGATTATGTCGATAGAAATCTTAGATACATCTTAGACCAATGGTTCTCGATTATGCTCCAACACTATATGCTTGGCGGTCGTGAGATTCAAACATAAAAATATAAATATAAAAAATTTTTATCAACTTGTGTATTTTAATAACCCTTAAGGGAAAAATCCCCTTTTTCCAATATTTTTTTTGAAAAATTAGCAATTGGATGAGCATGGAAATTTGCAAACTATGGAATAGCAAATGAAAAGATAGCACATGTTAGATACAATGTATACTGAGATAAGAAACGGCTAATTTTCTAAAACAAAGGTATTATACATGAATTCCTTTGGTTTTTTCTGTGTTTGACAGTGCAATTTTAATATAAATTACCAATGAGCAATAAGCAAAAAGAAAAAAATGAGTAAAAGCAATACTGCCGCACCATATTCCATATAATGGTCTAATTTTCGTAGAACTAGAAAGAAATTATTTTTATACACCTATATATGTATACAAAACCTCTTCCAAGTCTCAGCAACCTAAGTACTTTCAGAGCGCTAAACATGCTACTAATGCTCTAAATAAATTATTAAACATGTTGTAACAAAAATTAAAAACGTAATAAAAAATTACACTGTTTATCGAAAAATTGAACAAATCGTAAGGCAAAGACGATATTAAATCCACAATAAACCACGTTTTCAAGTAATTCTTTATTATAGAATGCGATTCACTGATTATCTCGCCGGATCTGAATTAATTAATATTTAACGAAGTTAAGGATACATAAATTTTATTAATTATAATGTTTATTAATTATTATTATCATTATTATTAATGGTTTATTTATAACTTTAGTCCTAGAATTAATATTTTTTAGAATTTTTTTATGGAATTTAAGCTATTTTGACAATTTTTGTATTTACTATTTTGGATTTATTCTTAAGATTATACACTCATTATCTCTACTAAATTGAATAAATGGGATGACAAAATTGTTTTTAAATTTCTATACAAAAATGTTAACCAAATAAAATTAAGTGGGAATTATTAATTTAAAATTAAAAGGTAATGTGAAATTCAAGTTTAGGAATGACTTCTTTAAATGATTGTTAATAATGAGTAGCATTTTTAATTAAGATTTCATTATTGAATTTATTTTTTTGGTAGAATTAGATAAGTTCACCCTCGGCAACGCTAGATGCTGTTTGTACGTAGTACAACATATCCAAGCTAGTATATAACAATTATAAAATTGAAAATCATTTACGGTCCAACAAAGGTAGTGTGAAAATTGAGTACAATATCAAGTAAGAAGAAGAAATCAACCAAACTATTCAAAGTTATTAACGATCCTGGTTCTTCTACTATATTCTTGAATGCTACGTTGTACGGCACTATTAACGCTGTATAAAACGTCAAAATTAAAATTATCCAATCCCAAGACGATTTAAAGACAGAGTAGTGAAGGATAATATTTTTGGGTGTCTAAAATATAAATATACACAATAAATGCATATAATCATGTGGTGTGTGACACATTCAATAAATGTTTGTCAGTACATTTGTATTTATACCAGTGGATTTCAACCTTTTTGTGTTCGCGACCCTTTATAAACATAAAAAATTTTCTATATACTTCAAACATCTTATCAATTCATATAAATGAAAATATTAAAAAAGCATATTCAGTTTTATTTATATTTTATATTGTGTTTAAATTCTCACGATCCCCTGATAAATTTCGCGACCCCCGGTTGAAAACCATTGATTTATACAGTTAAAAATATAATGAAATTTTCTTTATCAAAGTACAAGGTATTGTACTGGGTATTGCATTTTCGTTTTCATGAAATTATACCATTAATTGTCTAAATCAGGGATTCTCAACCTTTTTGAACTATCGCCCCCTAAATGAAAAAAATTATATTTTTTCATTTCAAAAACATTTATCATGGATTCCTTAATTTATTAAAATATTAATTTGAAAATAAATCGCCCTCAATATTAAAAAATGGGCGATATCGACCAGGTTGAGAATCCCTGGTCTAAATAAATCTCTAGAATTTTTATCCATGAATATGTCAAATTGTTCATATTATACACAAGCTGCCACCAGTTTTATAAAATATTTTATACCCAAATTTAATTCTACCTGCCACCCGGTTCGATTTAATTAAAATAAAAGTTGATTAATTTGATGAAAATTACTTTTGGTGGTTCGGGTTGGTAGATTGGCATTTGTTCATTGTCAATGAAAATAACCTATATTAAAAAAATGAAAAAGGGACATTGTAATATTACTTGATTCTTTTTAGAGGTATCTAATTTTCCAATATTTTGATTTAATTTCAAAGTTGACAAAATTTGCTTTTGAGCGATTGATTTTGCTAAATTAACAAATCTGTCTTCCGGGGCTAATTAAATAATAAATAATAATCCATTACCACCATCACATAATTAAAATGATTGAAAAGATATTGATAAAATAATGAATTACTTTTTTCTTTGGTAGTTCTGAGTGCAGTAATATCATTCAATGTGATATAAAACAAAATGATAGAATTGTGATCCTGAATAGGACAAATTTGTAATGATAGCCACATTGGCACTCCTAAGATACATTTTAAAACCATTCCATAAAATAATAATAAAAAAATACGATTCTTCTTATATAATACAATCTCAAGGCAATCTGAAGATAAATTTTCAAGGGTATAAGCAAACTGTCGAATACTTTTAGCTAATGTTTTTTCTCCGTACATGTAACTACACGTTCCAGACATTTGCATAAGTTCGTCCTTTTTATATCCGGATAATTTACAAAATTGAGAACTTGCATTAATAATGGGATAGTCAACGATTCGTGCATTAGCAATAAAGAATGCAGCGTCTATATATAATAAAAATCAATTTTAAAAATAAAATACCGTTTGATATTCTAACAATGTTATCATGAAAGGTATTTTGTGGTGCAACCAAACCTTTCTTTGCATTTGGCATAATGATTTAGTGATCAAAATTAAATGAGTTATGCATAAATTTGTTTACTTTAACAAACCTACCACATACACTAAATTATTCACTGTCAGATTGACAATAAATAGTGTAAATTAGGAATAGCATTGTTTAATTAACAAAATAATGGATTATCACCTCATTGGTATAAATTTTATTGATCAAATGTAAAATTAAATAAATAAAAAAATTGTTGAAAACATTAATTAAATAGTACAATCAATTGTGCAAAATTTTGAAATTTGCATTGCAATTAAAGTAATGTGGCAACTCCGCTCACAAGTGTAACTCTATACTATTTTCGATTCGCTCGTGTAGGAAAATCAATTAAATTTATGCAAACTGTGTCAAGTATAAATGTCCGATCAATTTTACACATTACTTAGACTAACATTTCAAAAATAGAGATTAAATTAAATTGTTGTTTTGTTGATTAATTAAATTTAACAGATCGTTTAATTTCAACTAATTTGTACATTAATGAATTGATTCATTTGTTTATTAAGTTGATAAAAATATTAATTTTTAATAAATTCTTTTGTTTATCTTTTTTTTGTAGGTGACTCACTGATTTAAAATATTTTAAAATCAAAGAAAAGTAGAAGAAAAACCTAAAACATAATTTACAAAGACATTTTACATCATAAATTATTTTTAGCTGATGAGTTAATTATTCTGGCAAAGGAATCTCTCAGTAAATCATGTATATTTTTTTATTGGCTCAATTAAAACTAAAAATGTGAAGTAAATTAATTATTAAGTACCACCTAAACGAGTTTAACTAGTCAGTAAATGCTAACCCATTTCATGCATGATAATTTTCCCAATTCAAAAAAAATTACAGGTTTTTATTTTTTTCTATTTTACAATAAACATAAAATAGGTTTGACAATTTATAAATGGTTATAACCGGAATTGGTACTGAATATATATCATCACATTCAAAATGACAAAATAGGTTTTTATAATTTTATTTTTTCTGTAATTTATGACAATTTTTACATATAATAATATAAATTTCAATTTCCAAAACTCACACCTTTATGACAATTTTTAGTATTGGACTAATTTTATTTTTTTGGAATTTATGCTATTTATGACAATTTTTAGGATTGGACTGTTTTTACTTTATTTTTAATATTATACACACATTCTGTCTAATAAATTAAAAAAATGGCATAACAATTGTCTTAAAATTTCTTTACGCAAATGTTAACAAAACAAAATTAAGATGGAATAATTCACTTTAAAAAGTAATGTGATATGACGGTTGCACCTGAAACAAGTTTGGGAACCACTCTTTTAAAAGACTGATAATAGTGAATAGTAGGATTTTTAAGTTAATTTTCAACGTGAATTTATTTTTTTGGTAGAATAAGAGCTAGGTGCTGTTTGTACGTAGTACATAACAGTCCACCTAGTATTTATATAATTTAATTTACCAAAATATTTTTACCGGTAATTTTTTATAAAAAAATTATATTAACGTATCAATCACCATATTGTGTCATTTTAATGTTACGATTTATCATACCAAATCTACACCTTCTTCGATTTAAATAAAAAATGCTGTAATTTAACAAACAATTTAACATTTGTAAATTAAAAAATCTGATATACAAATTTTAACTCAAGTTTTTATAATTAGAAATTTTTATAACATAATTAATTCCGTTTTAAGTTAGACAAATTTTAAAAATGAGATATTTGGTAGTTTCAATTCGACTCATAACTCATGCCTCATGAGTAAAAAAGTTAAATGGCATTTTCCATGACAAAACAGTTCATCCCCTTGATATATAGAAGTGGTCATCGATTTGTCAATACACTCAGATATTTTTTAACATAAAGTGTTACTTAAAATTTTAATTACAATTAAACGTATCTAAACGTTTTAACAACATTTTCAAAAAGGTCGCAAACATGTAATTGACCATTTTTATCACAAACTATACCACCCGCAAATTTAATCCGTTCCTTATCATCACTCTGGATATCGAAAATATGTGTAGCCGAGGAAGAAAATAAACGAATATAAAATTTTCTCTTGTAAAAGAATAAACAAAGAATATTGTCCTTTGAATCAACTGTGATTTGTTTATATTGTAAGAATTTAGGATTCAACTTTGTTAAATTTGATTTTTCTGTGGGTTTGAGACTGCTGATAGAATTACAGCGAGACGAGGTTAAAGAAGGTTTAAAAATAAGACTATCAGTTTGGTCGTATAAACTGCAAATTTTTTGGGTAAATTCATTATCTGTATTAGCTGTAATTTCTGTTATACAATCAGCATCTTTATCAAATATATCAAAGCAATAAAATTCGATAGTATTTGTTCCTAGTAATATATATTTATTGGTAGTATGAAGACAATTCACATTGATGGTTAGTTCAAAACTTCTAGAAATAACTCCAATCAAATCACCCTCACATGTAAAAATTAAAATTTGTGAATTTTCATGGTTCAAAACAGAAAAAACGAGTTTATCCGGTCTAATGGACAACTGCGTCGGTTCCAATAAACGAGTATGTTCTATAACTTTGCTGATTTCTGCGCTTTCCTCAAAAAAAATTTCATAAATAGCATTTTTCTTCCAATTACTCATCAATATGGTATTTTCATTGATAAGGTCCATAGATGTAGCACCCTGATTTTGCATTTGAGGTAAATTAATAAATCTAGTTTTAAGAGTTTCGCTATCTTGATGATAAAATATTTTGAGTTGACATGATCCTGTATCCAAAATATAAATAGTTTCATCGGTTCCAATTCTTATACAAGTGGGCTGTTTCAACTCAATTTTTCCTTTTTTTAAAATTAGCGACACAGATTTCGTCAACTCAGTTTCAACGTTTGTATTGAAATATTTGCAAGTTGATTTTCCAAGTGTGGATATTGGATTATTTACATTTTTTACAAAAAATTTTAACGGACTATTTTTTATATGCCTGGAAAATATAGTTGTGTACATTGAATATGACCCACTTTGTTTTATGGTAAAATTTACATTATATTCACCGTTTTCTTTATCTGTAATATAAGAATTAATACACATGCCTGAATCATCATTTTTAATTTTCACACAAATGGGATCATTTCCAGACTTACGCCTTTTCCCGTAACAATCGTAAGTAATTACTTTTGCAGTGGTCTCCAGATTTAATATAGCAGAGTTGGAAAATTCAAGTTCACATAAAATTGGAAACGTAGTGCTAATTTTTACCTTCCCCAATCTACTAATTTCATTATATATTTTTTTTAAAGAATCGTTACATTTGTATTCAAATGATATATATGTATTTTCTCTGGATAGACTCAGAGGGTTCGATTGGTCTAATCTTGCATTCAAATCATTTACAATCTTGGATACATAGTGAATATTAGATTGCATATAATTCGATTCACCGTTACAGATACGACCAATTTCGTTACATCTTTCTTCAACCAATTTTAAATGGTTGTTTAAGGATGCATGTTTAATATTTTGAATTTCTTTTATTTTTCTAATTATTCCATCTCTTCTTTTTTTTATTTTATGTAACAAATCATCAAAAACTGTATTTACTGATTGAATAGCGCAATTAGTGTTTTCGTTTAACAAGTTTAATTCGTTTTGTATACTTTGATTTGCCTTGTCTAAATTTTTCAAGCATAATGATCCTTTATAAAGTACAATTTCGTTCATTCGTTTTAGAGCAAGAGAAAATGGTAGCTAAATTAAAAATATTAAACACTACTAAACATAATTTATAGTTCGTGACACCTTAGAGTGGTGCATTCCGAAGGGCGTACAGCGGACTTATAAAAATTTATTAAATCTTCATAATTTACTAAGTGTCAAATAAGAACAGGGATTCTTGCAGACGACTTAGCTATAACTGAAGACAAAGTTAAACGTGACAAGAATCAAATTACAATGCAAACGAGGGCAGAGCTGTTTTAAGCCACTTCGTGGCGCTGGGCTAAGCAAAGGACCGGAGGTCCTTTAAAGTTTTGAGCGAAGCAAAAAAGTATTTAGAGCGCAGCGAGAAAAAAATTTTAGGGCCCCTTTTTTAAAAATTAATAAGAGAAAATCAAAGATTTCCTACTTTCTTTTTTGAATATGCACTTAATAGAAAGGTTTTAATGTTTAATATTATCATTTGAAACAGTTATGTCAAAATTATTTTCAATTTTTTATATTTTTCAATCATTCAATAATCAAAACAGTGTAAAGTACTTAATTTTATTAATTTGGGCGCCTTTTTTAATGAGTGGCCCTGGGCTACACTCCATATTGCCCATGCCTTAAAACGGCTAAACAAGGAATATAATGACATAAATGTTGGCTTGTGTATATTGTGTTTATTATATATGAATATATCGCTTTTACCCGATGATATTATAGATAACATTAAAATTTATCTACGCTCGGAAGGCCTGGTAAAGCTAAAGTTAAGGGTTTTAGAATAAATGAATTTAAATTACCATAATACACCTAGCATCCACTCCTGACCCACCAACAGAACCACCATGTCCTTTTTCGCCACATGTGATACAAAAAATTACATCGCAGGTTTCGCAATACATGAGTAATTCAGATGAATGCAATTTGCACAACGGTATAATGTCTTTTCTTTGAGATTTCATTAGATCGACAAGTTGATTAATCAAAAAGGAAGGTGGAAAATCAATGGAACCACCACGAGGTACAACTATAGATTCTCGGCAAACGGGGCAATTGATAACAAAAATAAAATTTTGGTTAGGTTCACTGTTATCATTAGGTGGTTCGTATTGTATTTTGTCTGAATCGGTAGCATTAATAAGGCCATCTATACAAGGACGACACAAAGTATGGGAACACGGTAATAATTTTGGCACATATACTTCATCATAATGATTTAAACATAAAGTACATGTCAAAAAATTTTGTTGGAAATCTTTAAAATTAAGAGATACGTTTTCAGTAACATTTGATTTTAACACATCTACACCATTCATTATGGAAGGTACAGAATTTGATTTTACCTCTAAAAATTTAATAAAATAAATCCATTCTTAGAAATGTCAAAAGTTGTTAAAACCCACGCTTGTTAACAAATTTTTTTCTAATGTTCCGTCATCCATATTTTTCCTTGACTATTGCTAATCCATAACATCAAGTGATATGAATGGGAAGTCAAGTATCAAAAACTTTTAAATTTTAAAATGAATTAATAATATTATAAAATGGCAAATAGTTGATGGGTAACTTTTAATCAACTCCATTCCCTACTATATATTTTGATTCAACGCTCCAAAAATGCTGAAATTTTTAAAAAAAAAGGACACTACGTTATAAAAATCTATAACATTTTATATTACAAAAATTACCTTTAATATTAGATATTTGAGTAGGATTAAATTTAGAAAGGTGATTATTTCTTGAATCCATGCATATATTTTCAGTGTTCATAAAATCAAACTCAGACATTGATAGTAAATATCTTAATGTGATTCATTTTTTATTTTTCATTTATAGTTAATTTAAAGTTTGTAAACTAAAATTGAATTTAGGAGGAAAACTTTTATTTGACTCCCATGGATAATATATATCAGGTTTCCAAAGTATCAGTTTAATTTAAATTGATCGTTAAATAGTTTATTTTACATATTTGATTGAATTTTATGCTTAAATTAATACTGCTAACTTATACTAAATTATATAAAATTCGACGCGATTTTTATTTGTCTGTCTGTCTGTGTGTCCTACTTTATTGAAATAACTAGCACTCTTAGAATTTTTTAAAGACCACATTTCAATTACAGTTTTTTCTGGGACGTATAATAAGATAAATTTCAACCTCCCAATTTCACATCTTAAGGGTCAAAAACCCCTGTTGTCCCTCTTTTTGAAAATTAAACGAGTTGGAAAATTTAAAAAAATATATATGCTGATGCGGATTTTAAAATCATAAACATTATCATAAATTTAAATTTAAAAATATTATATCTTCAGGGCCAAGACCACAAAAGACCCTTCTAATTTTAATGAAAACAGCCCTAGAATTTCAAAAAATTTCAATTCGAATAAATGACGACTTCACGGTCAAAAAAGCATTTTAGTATTCATATATTTTTGTTCCGAAATATTTTATTAAAACCAAAAATGTGAAATAATTAACGGTCCAAAAATTAAAAAAAAGGATTATTCTGATAGAGCTTATTCCAATTGATATAAATACAAAATTTCAACCCCAGAAATTTACGCATTCCCGATGAAAAATAATTTTTAATATATTATCAACCAATATTGTTCAAACATTTTGATTAAAATCAAAAATGTAAATATTGATCCTACAATTTCAAAAAAAATGTGGATTGTACGTCTACGCATTTCCAGTAAAGACATACGGGTGAAAATCTATATAATTCATTCCTTCGGAATGATTTTTCATTGCTACGCAATTTTTAAATTTCAAATTTTCATTTTCAAAAAATTTTGTAAACTTTAATTAATTTATGACACTACAACAACGTAATATAAAATATAAAATTAAATTTATACTAATTGAAACGTGTTATTTATTTTATTGATATAAATGTATAAATAAATATTAATTTTAAATTCAATTTTGACTCAGATTTTAAATTTAATTTCATTTTGGTTTCTAAGTAACTGGTACGTTCAAAATCTGGCCACTTTAGTTAAGAGTTTATTCAACATACTAAAACCTCTCTATACCATTAGATGTTGATGGTCCATTTCTTAATTTACTGTACAGTGAAGGAGGCTTAGATTTATCCAAAGCCATCATTATATTTGTAATGTCATTGGTTTTCAACCTTTTTTCTATGTAATGAGTGTTTTGCATGGATCTGGAACAAAATTTAAATTTTGTAATGTTTCAAATGCTTTAATTATGTTAAATGAGTCTTTTGCCAATTTAATCACATCTATTATAGATGTATAACCATTGAGTTTGATTAATTCATTATATAATCCAACTGCAGATACTGCCTTCATTGCTCGTTGTATGATCACACCATTTCCTGGTATACCATTAATAATTATTGTAACTAATTCAAATTTATTTATATAATTGTATGTCTGTTGACATAACAGTATTTAAAGATTTCTGTTTTGATGAACCCCTATGTACCGTTACATAATGTAATTTAGCAAACGAGACATTTCAATTGCATCTTAAACAAAATAAATTGTTGTCCATTATTTTAAATTCAGTTGGATAAAGTTTTAGAGTATTGCTGATTGTTTTCTGTTTCGATTTTGGATTTTTTGGCATACTTATATATCAATAGTACAAAAAGTAACATAATATTACTTTTATAACAAATCGTAATCAGTAAAATTCAAAATAAAATGCACGTGTAACAATTAAATATTTTAAAATGTAACTTTATTAATTTTATATAAAAAATGTTATTTATGAAGAAAAATTGTAATTTTATTAACCTAAATTTTTTTTAATTAGTCAATTAATATGGATAATTTTGCCACCACCATGTTTGAAATTTGAAACTAATTAACATCAAAAATTAACTTTATTAACTTTTGCTTGCCCTAATAATATATAGACAATAATGTTGATCAATTTAAAGTAAATTTGGGTCAATTTAACATTACTTATTGATCCTGTATTTATGGATATGTAAATAAATACAAATTTCATTCGCAATGATTAATAAAGGGAAGAATGTTCAAGTCGCTGGTAAATATCTCTAACCAAAAATATAATTTTTTAGAAAGACATGAAGATTCATCATTAGGAGGAAGATGTTGTTCCATTTTTTTGACAACAATGTCGGTTCTAACAATAATTATAACGTTTCCAGTGTCAATTTTTATGTGTATCAAAGTGGTTCAAGAATATGAACGAGTGGTTATTTTTCGACTAGGAAGATTGCTTTCAGGACGCGCCAGAGGACCAGGTTATTTAACAATTTAAATAAACAATTATTTCTGAGTAATATTATTTCAAAATTCCCATCTAAAAAATAAAAATTCCATTTTTTGAAGACTGATTCAATTGATAATAATGTTTCAGCATAATAAATAATTTGATTTATTCTAATGATAAAATTGTCAAATAAAATTATAAAACTAAATTACATCAACATTTCAATATATTTATAGGAATATTTTTTGTTATTCCTTGTATCGATAATTACAAAATACTCGATTTAAGGACAGTTGCTTTTGATGTTCCACCCCAAGAAGTAATTTAAAAGTTTTTACATTTTTATTTTGAAATTCTGTGTAGATACTTACAAGTGACTCAGTAACAGTGGCAGTGGACGCTGTGGTTTATTATCAAATCGCTGATGCTGTAAGCTCAGTTGTTAACGTGGAAGACGCGTCGAGAGCCACTCGTTTGCTGGCAGCAACGACCCTTCGAAATGAACTTGGAACTAAAGATTTGAGCGAAATTTTACAAAATAGAGATTCTATTTCCAATCGAATGCAGGTATCCACTATCATGGTTCATAGTATTTAGTGTAGATGAGGATGATGAATATATTACGATGTACATTACCATTTAGACTTCATTGGACGAGGCAACCGATATTTGGGGAATTAAAGTCGAAAGAATTGAAATGTATATTATCATAAAATGTTTGTACCTACGCATTATCGCATCTCTTTACCTTTCAAAATACCATATTCATTTTTCTAACAGAAAATTATGTATTTAGGTGTAGAGTTGATGGTAGAGTTAATTTCCAATTTTATTATAAAAAATTAATTAACATTATTTATCTTTAGCAAGGACGTGAGATTGCCAATACAAATGCAAAAATCCATGAGCGCCATAGCTGAAGCTACTAGGGATGCTAAGGCTAAAGTAATTTTAATTTTTATGGATAATTTGTAAATTTTTAAAATCAATAACATAATTAATTTCTTGGTTGTTTGTTTCTAAATTGAACATTGTAATATTATTTAATCAATAATTTATACACTGTATAATATATGACATATATTATATGTATTAGAATCATTACACTTTTAACGTTAACTTTTGATAAATGTTTTTCAATACTGCATAAAATAATAAACAAGTCAATAATTACATTTAGATAATTACCGCTGAAGGTGAAAAAAATGCTGCAGCATCAATAAAAGCGGCAGCCGATATTATAAGGTGATTTAATATATATATGATAATAATACTTGTATGGTATCATGTTTAATTGTATATTTTTAGTGGATCTGCCGGAGCTTTACAGTTAAGATATTTACAAACATTAAACTCTATATCCGCTGAAAAAAATTCTACAATAATTTTCCCTGTTCCAATTGATTTTCTATCATCTTTTATTAAAAATTAAAATACAACAAATAAACAATATAAAGATCTACAAAATATTAATGTTTCACTTTTTATACACATGGGGAGAACATTGCAGGTTGTTTTCAGTCTAAAATGATTGCAATCATGTAGAAATTTAATAAGTTAACAGTTCTTTGCTTCTCCTTTTCATTATTTTACTTTTTAACTTTAACTGAAATTGTATCGAATAATCTCCATTAATTGTTTCTAATTCATTATAAATAAATTGAATGATAGCATCTGCTTTTAATAAGTTCATGTCGGCCTTACTCAATGCCTCGATACCAATCTTAATCGGTTTTAGAATATTAGAAATTTAAAACTACATCTAAAAATCCATTATTCCACATAAATGATAAGTTTAGATCATTTAAAGCAGTTATTACTGAATCCGATACTTTCAGGAATCGATCTAACATTGTTGTAATACTGTTCCATCTCGTCGGGGTATCCAACAATAAATTTAACTTATGGCCTTCTTTTAATGATATGTAATTTTGTAGTATATTATTTTTTATGGAAGATGATCTAAACACT